>JADLZN010000513.1:0-23169 GCA_018155175.1 Sinocyclocheilus anophthalmus
TTCACCTCTTCAGTGTTCAAGTGATTCACTGCATTACATTTATTCATTTATCAGAATGACTCTCACTGCATTCAAAGAGCTCGCTTGATTCATTCATTCTGTGTGAATCAAACCCATGATCTTAGTGTTGTTCAGGAATCACTCACCTGTTTTCTGCATCATCATCGTCACGCTGACAGATGAACCCCTGAAAACATCTGACAACAGATTGAATCTGATTATTACATATTATCACATCCAGCACAGAGTTTGAGTTTATTCGGACTGATAGGTTCAGTAATCTGAAGATAAAGGGAAATGTGATTCATGATGAAATATAGAGATTTAACGAATGGAATGATTCTTTAAGATTGATCAGGACTCACCTGAAGACCCTTTTACGCTTTAACAAACAGATCAAGAAGTTGATGAGAAGAACAATGATGAAAACAGCCAAAAGCCACCAGAGCTGATCTACTGTATACAAGTGATAGAAAATACAATCAGCCAATCGACAAATGAACCAATGAAATCAGCTGATATATGAACATAATGAAAAGAATATCAGGAAGCACATCCACAGATGTCACGCTCTTAATGATTTACCTGAATGCTGGAGATCTGGAGTCACTTCATTCAGGAGATCTTTAAACACACAGTGATGATAAATATGAGAGGAAAGATTCAAACTGGATTGAGTGTGAATCAGGGGTGCGTTTTCCCCAAAATTATGTTAGCTAACTATGGTGGTAAGTTCCACTGAACTCTATTGGTAACAACAACTTGCGACCATAGTTGTTTTTGGGAAACGCACCCCAGCTCAGCTGTTTTATCAGTGTAATCCAGATACTTTATCAGCTGAAACTCACCGATCCTGGAGTCGCTGCGTTTTCATTGCCTCGCTGAACAACAATTCACAATCATCATTATTAACTTGAAGTTCAGTTCACACAGAGTTTGATCTCATCCGGAACACTGATGTGTGTCACATCACACTGATTTCTCTCACCTCTGAACATGGTGTCCAGTCTGAACTGTGATGAAAGAAAGATTCATTAGAGCAGAATGTATAAAATTAAATTAATATTAAACAGATGAATGTTGAGAGAGATTGAGTTGATTTACTCCATCAGCAGAATCACAGCGGATCTCAAGCTTCAGATTCACACAGCGAGACGTGACGAGACCATCAGATGAGACAGAAATAACAGGAGCAATCAGTGCTTGAGGATCTGATGGATCTGCTATCAGACGATCATCCTGATCAAATAAAACACCATCAGATCACGAGTGTGTGTGTGTGTGTGTGTACTTGTACAGCTATCTTTGTGAGGGCCGTTTGAGTTTCAAACCATCGGAGTGAGGACAAAATTGTAAAGTGAGGACATTTTGTCCGGTCCTCACTTTCTGAGAGCCCTTTAAAGGCCTGTTTGAAGTTCAAGACTTGGTTTTAGGGGTCAGGTTATAATTGGGTAAAGGGTAGGTTTAAGGTAAGGGTTTGGGTGAGGCGCTTAGTTCTGATGGGTAGGGTTAGGGTAAGGAGCTAGAGATTGCATTGTGTCAATGAATGTCCTCACAAAGATAGCTATACAGAGTTGAGTGTGTGTGCATAATGGAGTAGTTTGAGGACAGAAACACACTCACCTCTGAATACCAGCTCTGCTCACAGTCTCCACTGAGTGTTTGATTCAGTATAACAGACTGAATCACATACAGAAAACCCACAGCACTCTGAATCTCTCCACACGTCACATTGATGATGTCCATGATTCAATGCTGGAAAATGAAGTGCATGTTAAACCACAGAACAAATTATTGCATTATAGAGTACAAGAGTTTGCTTACAACAACGTTTCATTTTTATGAAAAAAGGATGCATTTAAATGCTAAAATTCTGGTCTTCTATAATTTATCATTTCAAAACAATAACGTAAATTATGATGCGTCAAAGTAATGGTTTCCAACAAACAACGATTTCAGTCCAATCCTCACACAGTGACTTGAAATATAGCGCAGTGTGTATTCACATGGACTGTAACTGTTATGATATGTATTGTCATTCTGGATCTTGACAGCAGCAGGTCTCACTCACTTTCAATGTAATAATAAGAGATATTAGGATATTCATAATATAATAATAATAATAAAACCCTATTGGGCACTCCATAGACTTTGCATTTTAGTGGTCACACTTCAGTAATGGCTGCCCAGACAGCAGACAGTTTCGGCCCAGATCTGGCCCGCATGGATTTCACATGGGCCAGATGTGGGCCGGATCTGGGCCAACACTATGTTGCTGTCTGGGTGGTTACAAACAAACACAGAGCATCTCTTTCAATATAGGCCTTTCTGGTATTATTTCAACTAGCCATGGAGGTATTAGCCTATAATATTTACATCTTAAGTACATGCGGATAACAGACAGCACAGGGCGCTAGAAGAGTGATTTATCCTCAGAAGTGTCCAACCCCCAACACACATGCCTGAAACTTTCTCTGAAGAACTTGATAAGCAAGTTAAGATAGACTGAGTAAAACATAAAACTGAATTCAGCAGGAAGGTGGCGCTCTAGAAGCAGGCGTTTAATTAGCATATGATAACTACAGATGAGAACCTTACAGTGGATGCTGTAGAACTGACACTTTCATAACCTTTAACAAAACAGGTTTTATTCTAAAAAAGAAGGGGAAAAATCATAGAATAGTTACATTTCTTCTCCTCCATGAAATTTTAAACGTAATTAGGTGATCTTATTAAAATATATTTATTATCCCGCTAAACATACAATCCTGTACCATCTGTAGAACTGATCGCACTCATTAAAGAGACATAATGCTAAACTATCCACTGAATGGAGAGAGAGAGAGAATCATGAATGAGCTACAAACGTAGAACTGACACTATCACACATAATCAGGATTTTATCACAGCAGTTAGCCTAAATATTGAGCACCACTGGATTAAAGAGTCGCTGATTTAATTCAGTTACAGCAGGGGTTTTTTTCTTTTGCAAACATATTTCAAACATTTGTATTTTTATATTAAAGATAGGCTACATGTATTATCTTTACACATGCTCTACATGTTAAACATATTTCATACCTTAAGTGGATCCTTGACCAAAATAATAAGTGATGGGAGATGAAAGCTGAAAGAAAGTCCTCCTGAAGCTGCTGGATGTGAAGAAGCGCCTCACTGCTTACTGTATATATATATATGAGCACAGACTGGACTAACCTCCACGCCTCTGTACTAAACTCCACCCATTTCCCTTTAAATATGGCATGCAAACACTTCTGCTCTTCACTTCCTGAAAAGCACTCTACAGTAGGCTAACTAGTCTTATGCAAACGTCACGCACAGTGTCATAAACAAATTGTGTTTTCTTTTTTGTATTACAGTTACTGCCACATTGTTCTTCTGTCTCTGATTTTGAACGGCTGAAGCAACATTAACAGCATTATGATGTAAAACATTTTCATCTAACACCATCACCCTCTGCTAAAGTTAAAAAAAAATTTTAAAAAGCACAATATTGTTAGAATGTGCCTTTATTCTGAGAAGTACTTAAACATTAATATTAAATCATACCTTTGCACATAGTTTATAAGAGGATAGGTTTATTAACAGTTCTGACTTTAGGTTACACTTGAAATCTAGTAACAAACTAATGAAATATCATCTTGACAAGATCAATTAAAAGCTGATATGAGAAGTCTTAAATGATACATCCGAATTAAATTAAAAACTGAGATTTGCTTTGTAGATGCAAGATTTTATGGAACGATCAACAGTTCAATAGAAACACATTGGGGTTTAAGAGCAAGATATTACACGTCTGGCAGCTGTAATGCATTAATTAAATAGTCAAATATTCCACAAAATAGTCTAAGATGTAACTTACATTGATAAAGAGATGCAGGAAGGTAAATAAGTGTTTAAAGCTCACAATGAACAGAAAACACATCATATTGGGAGAGTGATTAAGCTCTGAGTTTGATAAAAATGATCTGATGATGAAGGTGATGATAATGAAGATCATGAACTGCTGAGATTCCTGCAGTGAAAGAGGAGCATCAGATGTGACAAGAGCATCAGAGACAAATAACAGGATCAATCGGTGTTTGAGGATCTGATGAATCTGCTATAAGAGGGGTGGTAGTAACGCCGTCCCTGTCAATAAACACCATGCAGATCGTGTGTGTTTGTGTGTGTGAGTGTGAGTGTAGTTTGAGGACAGAAACACACTCGCCTGTGAATACCAGCTCTGCTCACAGTCTCCACTGAGTGTTTGATTCAGTGAATCAGAGGCAAGCTTGAACGCAAACCCGCCATAAGTCTCAATCTCTGCTAAACACCAGAGTATTTTCTGCCGTTCAGATTGCTCAACCATCTTCTGCTCCTGTTTGTACTCTTTCAACATTTCATCCAGTTTCTTCTTCTTCATGTATTTCTCGGTTTCATCAAATATATTTTTTGTGAAGTGCGTCCCTCCATTTTCTTTCACCATCATCTCTGTTTTACTGCACAGACCAGGGAGCCTGGCTTCATTTCGAACCTCATTCTTACTAATGTTTACATTCAAAAATCCAGGTGTGTCAGTCACTCTGATCTTCCTATCATTCCTCTCATTGGTTTCAGAGTTGTACTGTATTGGCGATTGAAACACATTTCTGCCCAGGATAGTGTTTCCAATGGCACTTTTTCCGACTCCAGTTTTTCCCAGCAACACAATCCTGATCTCACATATCCTCTTATCTGGAACTTTATCTGAAACTACAACAGAAAGATCAAATCACTCATCACATACATGCACTATATAATTAAATCTCATTATACTGTCTGTCTGAATGCTGGATTCTGAATGGCAACGCCACATAGGAGCTGTTTTTCCCTATTGTTTATATGATAGTAGCTGTGTAACAAGTGGGAAATGTAGTCCTACATCCAGATGCATAAGGGTCCTAATTTGTTTTGTGATGATGACCGGCTGCATGTACATTTATCTCTTATACATATTCTCAATAAATTGAGTTTTTCCTTTTAAATTTACATGTACATTTAAGGAATTTGCAGATACTCTTACATGACAAATAGCAGTGCCTATTTTAAACACATAGTGCTGCTTAACTTATATTTGCTGCAGTAATAAAGTAATTTATTTCAAGACAACTTACAATTGACAATACTGAACATGCTGCTACTCCTCTTCATTTTTCTGTGATATATTTCCCAGCCTTCAGTCTTCTGCAATATTTCTTGAACCTGATCGTCTGTTTCACTCCTGTGACTGAAATTGAAAGACTGTTTTTCCTTTCACAAACTTTAGCTTCACACTTTTTAATTCTAAATGCATTTTATTGAAAGGCTGTGTAGTGTGAATACAATCACATATGTTTGGAGCAACATGAAGTCTTAACTTGCAACTTTTTTGTAATGCATTCTGCATTGATCTACTTGCCTTTCTGTACACTGTAAAAATGTCCCACCTAATTTAACTTAAAATTTTAAGTTCAGTTGCTGCCTTAAATTTTTCCAGTATAATAAACATGGTTGAAAAAGTCGTTTCAACTCAAATTACATTGGTCAGTATGATCAGTCTGACAGCACAAGGATTTTCCTCCACCAGTGTTGTGTTGTGTGTTGACTCCCAGCCAGAATTCAACTGCTCTTCTCCTGCATGTGCATGACGTCATTTGTTGACATAATTGCGGCCAAATTCATTTAATATATGCTTGTGTTGTTCTTTCATTTTCCTTTAATTTAATTTATTTTATGTAGTTATTGCATCTGTGTGTGGATAAACATGGTTTGTTAAATGTATTGAGAACATACTGAATTATTTATTTATTTATTTTAAATGATAAATAAAATAAGTTCCGCACTGTTTGCTCTTCAAAGCTTTTTGAAACCAATCTTTTCACCAAAGTTACACCACCATCATTGAACAAGTCTCAAGTCTTCTCATTTTTTTGATAAACCAAGAGGGTATGAACCATAGGTCTTGTAATCTAAATTTGGACAGCAGTAACCGGATAAATACAGTGGGGAAAATAATTATTTGATCCCCTGCTGATTTTGTAAGTTTGCCCACTTAAAAATAAATGAAGGGTCTGTAATTTTTATGGTTGGTTTATTTTAACTGATAGAGACAGAATATCAAACAAGAAATCCATGACGTGGTACTTGGTGCAGAAACCCTTGTTGGCAAGCACAGAGTTAAGACGTTTCTTGTAGTTGGTCACCAGGTTTACACACATCTCAGGAAGGATTTTTGTCCACCCTCTTTACACTCTCAGAAATAAAGGTACAAATGTTGTCACTGGGGCGGTACCTTTTCAAAACGTACAGTTTTGTACCTTTTAGGTACTAAATATGTACACTTTAGATACTAATATGTACACTTTAGGTACAAAGGTGTGCCTTTTGAAAAGGTACGCCCCAGTGACTCTTTTGTACCTTTTTTTTTCCTGAGAAGTGCAGATCCTCTCTAAATCCTTAAAGTTTCTTGGCTGTCTCTTGGAAACTGAAAGTTTCAGCTCCCTCCACAGATTTTCTATATGATTGAGGTCTGGAGACTGGCTAGGCCCCTCCATGACCTTATTGTGCTTCTTCTTGAGCCACTCCTTTGTTGCCTTGGCGGTATGTTTCGGGTCGTTGTCCTGCTGGAAGACCCATCCATGACCCATCTTCAGTGTTATGTCTGAGGGAAGGAGGTTCTCGTCCAAGATTTTACAGTACATGGCCCCGTCCATTTGCCCCTTAATGCGGTGAAGTCATCCTGTACCCTTAGCAGAAAAACAGCCCCAAAACATAATGTTTCCACCTCCGTGCTTGACTGTAGGGATGGTGTTCTTGGGCTCATAGTCAGCATTTCTCTCACTCCAAACACGGAGTGTCAAGTTAATGCCAAAGAGCTCAATTTCGGTCTCAGCTGACCACAGCACTTTCTCCCAAGCCTTCTCTGAATCATTTACATTACATGTGCCTTCTTGAGCAGTAGGATCTTGCGGGCGCTGCAGGATTTCAGTCCATTGCGGCGTAGTGTGTTACCAATGTTTTGCTTGGTGACTGTGGTCCCAACTGCCTTAAGATCATTAACAAGCTCCTCCCGTGTAGTTTGGGGCTGATCCCTCACCTTTCTTATGATCATCATTACCCCATGAGGAGAGATCTTGCACGGAGATCCAGATCGAGGCCGATTGATGGTTGTTTTGTATTTCTTCCATTTCCGAATAATCGCACCAACAGTTGTCTCCTTCTCACCAAGCTTCTTGCTGATGGTCTTGTAGCCCATTCAAGCCTTGTGCAGATCTACATTCTTGTCTCTGACATCCTTTGACAGCTCTTTGGTCTTGCCCATGGTGGTGGGAGAGGCTGGAATGGAAGATACAGATTGTGTGGACAGGTGTCTTATACACCTAACGAGCTGACATTAGGAGTAACTTCTTAAAGTGGCAGGACTCATCTGTGTTCCACATGGGCACATAACCAATCTGTGGGAGCCAGAATTCTTGCTGGTTGGTAGGGGATCAAATACTTATTTTACTCACTGAAATGTAAATCTTTTTTAACATTTGTCTTTTTTCTGGATTTTTTGTTTGATATTCTGTTTCTATCATTTCAAATAAACCTACAATAAAACAATATGCGGGGAGGTAAATCCCTAATATGGACAAAGGCATCCCACTATTGTTGTAGCTAAGCTGAATAACAAGCATAAACCTTAACTGATGAAATGTAAAGACTATATGGTTTATGCGTGTTTTTCAAGTCTATACAGTGGTACAGTGGTAGCTAATTGACAGCATTAATTACAGAAGCTGGTTACAGAAGCTATAAAATATATTGTCTTCCTTATTCTGTGATAAAAATAGAAAAAGTGTTTGTAGTATATGGATTATACAATCATAACCATAAAATTGTCATTAGTACAAATATATATAAAAAATATTATAGAAGACAAATGATTGGTTATTGTCCATATTTAGTGGTATATAGTGGTATTTTTGTCAATTATACATACATAATAATAATTATTATTATTTGACATTTCTGTCCCCCTCACTTCTGAAAAGTTTGCTACTCCTCTGCCCTGTAACATAACTGAATAAAAAAAACTTTAGCTATATGCCGTGTTATATTTTTGGCTCCACATGAACTTTATTATTTGGTGGGAAAGGGGCCAAAATGGCTCTTTTGACGTTGAAGGTTTGCAGACCCCTGGCCTATGCCATCCACAGACATATTAACTACATTAATTTAACCCCGCATAATTTTAAAATTAAAGTTATCTGAGGTCCTTAGAGTTAAACTGTCATAAAAAAAATTAAAAAATATAGCTTTAGAGCACAAACTTAAGTTTGGTCCCATTTTAAAGAAGACCTTTGGCAGATTATTGTTGAAAAAAATGGGGGGGGAAAACCTTGAACTTAAAAACTGCTAGAAAAGCATAAAATCTAAAATCATGAATCTAAACAAGTTGTGTTTTTGAGGTTGATGATACCTCAAAAAATGAGCTTTCATTGAGATTTTTTTGAGCACAATACCCAAACGTTTTTCATTAGATGTCAGCAAAGCTCCTACACTGAAACTTTTTTTTTTTTTTTTTTTTTTAAGCAGTTGTGCAATACATTTATTTTAGCTACATTTAAATAAACTAATTTAGTTGGCTTTCAGCTAAATTTGTTTATTTAAATATAGCCCAAATAAATTGATTGCAATCACTTACCTTAAAATTAATTAAAATGAATAAATTAATCTTTTTTTTTTTTCCCAGTGTACACAGCCGTGGGATTTGTGGTGCAGAATTTCTCTCTCTCTGCAAGTTCATGCACATACACCTGCACACATATTAGTACACGCATACAAATTACTCTCTGGCATCCATGCCAACATACCCACACCTTGTTCTATATGCAGTCCACATAACAGCCTATTGCAATTACTGTCCTACATATACAAAATATATCTGCAAAAAATGCAAATAAGTCACGTCTACATAATATTAACTGCACATAGGCCTACGGAGTGTAAGTCACAATGAAGTAAATGTAATTGTAAAGGTAATGTAGCTTCTAATATAGTCAAAGACCATACACTGTTGAAGCCTCTGATCAGTTTTCTTCTTGAACGTTCCAGGTGCAACTTGGGCGGAAAATATCACTTACAAAAAGCTCTGCAGAGCAAATAGAGTGGGATTTTTTTTATTTTATTCGTCTTTTTAAATTAAATATAAAAAATGCAAAACAAATCATTATGTTCTTACAAATTCAACAAATAATGTTTATCCTCATAGGGCAGTCAAATTCTTAGTGAATCGGCTAAGCCGGGATATATAGTGTGTTGTTGTCCTCCATGTCCTTTTATAAGAGCACAACAGTGGAGAGGTCGAAGACAGAAAAACAGAAGAGACAAGGCAGAAGAGATATAATTTTAACTCGCAATCATGTGAATGTGAAAGACTTATTTCGTTTTAAAGAGGTTTTTGTCAAAGTATTTATTTTCCAGCTGAACTCAGACGATCAACAATCTTACAAAGAACACTGACCCAAACTTCATTACAAGCCAAAGATCGAAATATAAACGTGAAACATTCAGACTGTGGAAAACAAGACAAACAAAAACACACATATGAAACATATTTCATACCTTAAGCGAAGCATGATACTAAGCGGGGCAGACGGTGCCTGAGACCTCCCGAGCTCAACAGCGCCCCACTTTTTTTACAACGTAAATCTGTGGTGAAAAGGGGAGTATGAAGGTATTTTTGGTGCAAAACAACTGAGTGACCGTGACAGCGGAATTTGTAGTTGTAGAGAATAGCCACACATGTGTATCAGTAAATTTAAAGTCCCATACAAAAGTTGCAAACTTGTAGATTTTTTTATCTTCCACAAACACAACACAACAGTTACACGTTCTTGAATCCTTCATTGCAGGTGCACAAATCCTATTCTACGAATCACAAATTAAGAAACTCATACGTTCACATTTTTTGCTACTATTGCTGCAGTGAATATGGTTCAAAACACATTCACACACCTGCATCAAAAATGTGAAGTCACGGACGAATTTTGTACATCCGCAAATCAGTTTGTGAATTCTTGCAATTAGATTTGCACGCTTGTAGAATGTTTTCTTACATATATTTTTTTTTCTTGGATGCTTTTTCAAGCACAAACACAAGTGCAAAACTAACGGCTTGAATCTGCTGCTACGAGTCTCAAACACTGTTTTTCGCTTGCAAATGACAAGTTTCACGCTCTCTCTCCCTTATGCACCGCCTATCTGTGTGATAAATGGTGCAATAGTGATTTGTGCATCTGTAGAGGCAACGGCGCGCACTGTTTAGAGAGCAGAGAATTTCAGCCAATCAAAAGAGCTCATTTGGGCGCCTGAAACACGCCCCCTAGTTTTTGCCACAACCCCGAAAAATCGCGAGCTGCCAGCATCTTGACAGCAACAAGTATCAAAAAAGTTAAGTGGCTATTTTTTCTTTCTTTGAAATCATTTGTTTATAGCTTAAATACAACTACGTTGGTAAACAGTGTTTCTTAGTTAAGTTAGCAAATCTTATTTCACGAAAGGTAAGCTAAGGGTAGCCCTACCGCAACGTTTAGTGTGCTAGTCAAATTCAATCGTCTCGTTTTAAATTACCCTGTCTAAATAACAGTTTTTCCTGTATTCTGTTCTGCCTAATACCTAAATAGTAAAAAAAAGGCCATTAAATACAGTTTTAGCGTGTTCGTCCCGAGCCTGTCAATCAACATTAGTGCGCCTCCCACAGCGAGGATAAAGCAAGGACATCTCTGCCAAAATGTTGTCCGCATGTTTTCAGAGATTAGAATATAAAGCTTACAAAATGTTTTTCATATATTAGCACTACGACCCAGAATCTGCCCCACCTAAATTTACATTCAGGAGCCGCTACTGATTGCCAAGCCAACAGTGTCGATATAATCTCAACTTAAAGCCCATGTTGGCCATCATAACCTGAAAAGTTTCAGTAGGCGAGCACTAACTGTGGTAGATCACAGTGTAGGCTCAAATCTTTACCCTGGCACAGTGTTGCCAACTTAGCAATTTTGTTGCTAAATTTAGCAACTTTTCAGACTACCCTAGCAACCTTTTCTTCCAAAAGCACCTAGCAACAAATTTAGCCATTTTAAAAAATTTATTTGGCAACCTTTAGCAACTTTTGATAAGGACTCAGACAATAAAAAGGCACAATTTACCTTTTAAATTACACAAAAAGAGGAAACCAAAGGTGCCTATTAGTACACAATTCACATGAATTAAGTTAGCTGCTATTTACAATTGTTTAATAATAATAAAATAATTTGATAATTGAATAATTGTTCATTTATGATACACTTTGTTAGTAGCTTGTACCTGCGATTGTTGATCAGTTAGTATACTGTAAGAAAAATGGAAAATCGTTCAGGACATTATCCATCATCCACACTGTAACCCTGTAACCCGAACACACAATGCGTAATTTAAAATGCAGGTAAAAAACCATTTCGGAAAATTCTTTCATATTAACATCGTAGATTGTGCCTTATTTTTACAGACTTTTCTTAGAGTGTAGCATACTAACTAACTACTAATACACTGCTTAAAGCATATTAGTTGAGAATGTGTAGAATTACTAGTTTACTAGCTATTAAAAAAATTTAATTGAAATCATTCAAAAATGTGTACGTTTTCAATAAGTCAATGCATTTAAAAATGCAGTTATTTATATTTTAATATTATATCATGCATATTATTTTACAAACAAATCTAAATTAACATATATAAAATATATTTATTGCTGAGATTTGATGATTTGAACCGTGTAGAAAAAGCTGCGGTTTTGAAAAAAAAAACGCGTTCGTGTGGACAGGGCCTAAGAAATGACAAAGATAATTGATGCAAATTTCATTTAAAAAATAATTCAAGCCATTTTATGAATTAATTTCATTGAAGAATTAATTCCAAAAATGAAAGTGAAATACTCGAACTGTGGAATATTTGTGAGAAAAAAAATTGTTAAAAGGATTCAAACACAGCATGGACTAGTAAGAGATGTCTGCTCATTTCTACTTAAAATAGCCAAAAACAGTAAATAACAGACATCCATCCAATTGTCACCCGCAAGCCATCCTAGGTGTACATGACTTTCTTCTTTCAGACGAATCCAGTCGGAGTTATATTAAAATGTCCTTCCAAGCTTTATAATGGTAGTGAATGGGGGTTTAGATTTTGAAGCAAATTGAAGTTAATAAATCCATCATAAAAAGTGTTCCACACAGCTCCGAGGGTTAATACCTGTCCCTCACCCAAAAAAAAGAAAACCCCCCCAAAAGCCCCCCCCCCCGAAGAAAAACCCCCCCTTCTGATGAGAAGCATGCGTTCGTGTAAGAAAATATCCAATTTAAACTTAAGAAACGGATCAGCTTTCGCTAACTGTTGTACCCACTCAACTGGAACCTTTGAGGCGACTGGGAAAAATGTCCAAATAGTTCTCATGCTAATGTGCAGAGTTTTTCGTTTAAATTTTGTACAGCCTGATTTTGCCTCACTTGTTACAGTTGTTTCAACTACTTGTGTACCTGATGCCCTTCCTACTGGGTTGTTTGCTGCTGTTACCCCAGTACTCAAGAAGCACAACATGGATTTGTATAATTTAAATAAATATCCACCTATATCAAATCTTCCTTTCCTGGCTAAAATGTTATAACAAGTCGTAGCTTTCATACAAGAAAGTAAATTGTACATGTTGAACCACATGATGATGAATAAATGAGGGCAGAATGATCCTTTTTGGGTGAACTGTCATTTAAAATCAAAACTAATATGCACATATACTTTAAAAATAGCTAGAGTTAAATAAAAATGTAAGGATAAGAATTCAAATCTGAAATCATGTAATTTAGAGTACATTTTATTACCCCATACCCCAGAAACATACAGTGAATAAACAACATTAAAAATTAACAGTTTTCATTTACATTTACTCATTTATCAGACACTTTTATCCTAATTGACAGGTTCATTTCAAAGCTAGATCAAGAAACAAGTCAGAGCAGAAATAAAACACAGAAAATAATAATTGTTTGTGGTAAGTGCCTTGGTTTTTAAGGTTGTGGTTTGGTTCAGATGTATTCAGCAGATGGTATGGAGGCTTGCGGATCAGAGGAACAGAGACAGTGAAGGTTCTAGAAATCGACTTCAGTACGAGTAGATATGTGGTTTGGTTCAGATGTCTTCAGCAGATCGGAGGCTTGCGGATCAGAGGAACAGAGACGGTGAAGGTTCTGGAATTCGACTTCAGTACGAGTAGATATGTGGTTTGGTTCAGATGTCTTCAGCAGATCTGAGGCTTGCGGATCAGAGGAACAGAGACAGTGAAGGTTCTAGAAATCGACTTCAGTACGAGTAGATATGTGGTTTGGTTCAGATGTCTTCAGCAGATGGTATGGAGGCTTGCGGATCAGAGGAACAGAGACAGTGAAGGTTCTAGAAATCGACTTCAGTACGAGTAGATATGTGGTTTGGTTCAGATGTCTTCAGCAGATTGGAGGCTTGCGGATCAGAGGAACAGAGACGGTGAAGGTTCTGGAAATCGATTTCAGTACGAGTAGATATGTGGTTTGGTTCAGATGTCTTCAGCAGATGGTTTGGAGGCTTGCGGATCAGAGGAACAGAGACGGTGAAGGTTCTAGAAATCGACTTCAGTACGAGTAGATATGTGGTTTGGTTCAGATGTCTTCAGCAGATGGTATGGAGGTTTGCGGATCAGAGGAACAGAGACAGTGAAGGTTCTAGAAATCGACTTCAGTACGAGTAGATATGTGGTTTGGTTCAGATGTCTTCAGCAGATGGTATGGAGGTTTGCGGATCAGAGGAACAGAGACGGTGAAGGTTCTGGAAATCGACTTCAGTACGAGTAGATATGTGGTTTGGTTCAGATGTCTTCAGCAGATGGTATGGAGACTTGCGGATCAGAGGAACAGAGACCGTGAAGGTTCTGGAAATCGACTTCAGTACGAGTAGATATGTGGTTTGGTTCAGATGTCTTCAGCAGATGGTATGGAGGTTGGAGGATCAGAGGAACAGAGACGGTGAAGGTTCTGGAAATCGATTTCAGTACGAGTAGATATGTGGTTTGGTTCAGATGTCTTCAGCAGATCTGAGGCTTGCGGATCAGAGGAACAGAGACAGTGAAGGTTCTAGAAATCGACTTCAGTACGAGTAGATATGTGGTTTGGTTCAGATGTCTTCAGCAGATCTGAGGCTTGCGGATCAGAGGAACAGAGACGGTGAAGGTTCTGGAAATCGACTTCAGTACGAGTAGATATGTGGTTTGGTTCAGATGTCTTCAGCAGATGGTATGGAGGCTTGCGGATCAGAGGAACAGAGACAGTGAAGGTTCTGGAAATCGACTTCAGTACGAGTAGATATGTGGTTTGGTTCAGATGTCTTCAGCAGATGGTATGGAGGTTGGAGGATCAGAGGAACAGAGACGGTGAAGGTTCTGGAAATCGATTTCAGTACGAGTAGATATGTGGTTTGGTTCAGATGTCTTCAGCAGATGGTATGGAGGCTTGCGGATCAGAGGAACAGAGACGGTGAAGGTTCTGGAAATCAGCTTTGTGCCTCGTTCTGTTTGAATAAATATGAAGAATGAATGACCAGTGATGTTGATTAAATCTCAAATGAGATTCCTGCGCTGCATGAGGATCATCAGATCTGGCCTTCATCAGTGTCCTAATAGATGCAGCACATGAAGCTTCATAAAGCAAATGTCTCAACATCTGTTTCAGATCTAAACTGTTCATGTGATTTATTGAAATGAATAAATTGAATTGAAACTGATGAATAGAAACTGAATTGGTGAATGATGACATCAGTCTCACCTGAAGATCCTTTTACGCAGCAAGAAACCGAGAAATACCAGAACAATGATGATGAAAACAGCCAGAAGCCACCACAGCTGATCTAAACAAGTGATCAAATATCAAATCAGCTGATCTATTATGATTAATCAATATTAGAAAGAGGTTTAAAGCTGTGAATGTTGTACTGTGCTGAAGAGTCACTTCTTTCAGATCATCTTTAAAAACACACAGTGATGATAAATATGAGTCAGTGTGAGATAAAAGAGTGAAACTGGATTGAGTGTGAATCAGATCTGCAGAGTTTTATTAGTGAATAATCAGACGCTTATCAGCTGAAACTCACCTGAGTCTGGAGTCGCTGCAGTTTCATTCCTTGCTGAAAAACACATTAACAATCATCATGATTCACTTGAAGATTGTTCAACACAGAGTCTGATCTCAATCAGGACATGCACACTGATGTGTTTCACTGTTTCTCTCACCTCTGAATGCGTTCACACGACTGAAATGAGACTGAAATGAAGGAAAGAAGCATTACAGAATCATTTATATTGGTCATGAAGGATTAAATACAGAGATATAGAGATTGAGCTGATTTACTCTAGCAGCAGAATCACAGCGGATCTCATGATTCAGATTCACACAGTGAGACGTGACGAGATGATCCGATGATACAGCCGTCGCAGAATTAATCAGTGTTTGAGGATCTGATGGATCTGCTATCAGACGCCCGTCCTGAACAAATGAATCAGATTGTGTGTGTGTGTGCGTGTGCGTGTGCGTGTGCGTAATGGTGTAATTAGAGGACAGAAACACACTCACCTGTATAAGAAGTACCAAAAATAAATGGGGAACCCGAGGAGCAGCCCGACCAGCTCTGCTCACAGTCAGGATTATTGGTGTGATTCAGTAAAACAGGCAGAATCACATACACAAACCCCACTGGAGTCTGAATCTCTGCACACGACACATTGATGATGTACATCTTTCAATGCTGAAAAAAAACTGGAAAATCATTTTAAATCACATAAGAAATTACTGCATGTAATTTGTTTCCAATAACAAAGAAAAAAAAAAAAAAAAAAAACAAACATTACTGTTTAATAAACATTTACAACACAACCCTTAACAAACATTTACATGTCCTGGGAAAAAGTGTACTGACAAGCATTTTAAGCAGAAAATCATAGTCTAGGATTTCTCATCACAAAAGCATGGAAAACAAATGACTTCAATTCCACTCTGTTCTTCACACAAAAATATAATATTTCAGCAAAACGATAGGCTTATTATAAAATGCAACAATTACATATAGATATTTGTATGTAACAGAGTGCAGCAGAGGGCGCCATTGTAATAACAGAAATAACAGTGAATAGACCAGTACTCGTCAAATCTTTAAAAAGCTATTTCAAATTTGAATCGTATTTAATTGGACAACAGAGAAGATACTGTGTGTGAAACCAGCAAACACAGAGACTCGCTCTCACAAATGTCCCAAAGCACTTCATCTTCATGCACAGTGACAAGTGGGTGCCTAAAGCAAATGTAATTGGCCACATTTACAAAATCATGTGATTATGTTCGCCCATCTATGCAAATGTGTCTTTATGTATAGAGACAAAAGAATAATGTTAATCACTGTCTGCCCCGTCAGTTTATAGCGCGGGCCGATGAAGCGCGTGCAGTTCTGTGTTTGCAGTGGGTAGCATAGTCTGTTTGTGTGAAATGCTGAGGATCACTGACCTAATCACGTTAGCTGATAGCGGTAACTTCTTTCAGACACAGAACAAAAAAGGTGAAGTCATCTGTCATCTGCTATAGGCTAAAGCGAAACTGGAAAAAGTGCATCCCCTCGGAAAGTTCAACTCTGCGCGTGCCAAGGTTGGACAAACCTAATTTAATACAACCAGAAACTGTCGCGTAAAACTATTGTTTATGTATTTCTCATTTAATGTACACTGTGTCCACACGTTCGTGATGTAAAAAAGTAATTTTGCTCTATGGATGAAATCAAGAGAGTCACTCATAATCATAATAAACGATTTACATTTGAACATGCCCTTCTTTTCCTGCAGAAAAGATTCCTACGAACTGTTAACAGTTTTGAACACATACAAAAAAACATGTGAGGCTATGAAAGCGGTTCACTGTCAAACTGTATTTAAACATGTAGTAAAGATATTTCATACCGTATGTGAGCGGAGCAGAAAGCTGAATGAAATTCCTCTTGAACTAGATTAGAAAAGCGTTTTCTCCAGCAACTCAAGTGAAGGAGGGGTCAAACATGAACGCGAGGTGGATTCGACCAATGAGAGCAAGCGTTTGTGTTTTTACACTATTCCGACCCTCTTTTTGAAAGGCGAATCGTTTGGTTTCATCTCCAGAAATGAAAACAGGCTCTATCGGCTCCAAATCAAGCTCTTCATTTCTGCTGGCTTTTATAATTCGGCCACATTTAGCAATGTTTTGACATTCTATTTGTAAAAACATTAGGCTACATAATGTAAAAACATAAAACAATAATACAGAACGCCACAGTGAGCTATCCATTTAAAAATGAATCCCTAGTTTGTTGTGCACTTTCGCTTTAGTTTGGTGTCCCAGTATCTACTTTGCAGTTGAAGTCCTGGCCCAGGCTTTCATTGACTGAAACGCGCGAGATGTGATATAAATCTGAGCTGAAGTTAAAACTATGTTCCTGCATTAAACTGAAATTGAGAATCACATTAAAGAACAGGTTGCTACAGTACTTCAGCCCGTCTCATCTCATTTATTATCAATGCATTATAATACATATTTAAGAACTTTAAAAAATAGAGAACACAGCATTCAGAAAAATATATTGTGTACAACCAAATTTACAATTGCATAAAAGTATAGTAATAAAACAGACAGATGCAGATGAATGAGAATAGAATAAGAGTTAAGAAGCTCAGAATGAAGCAAAAAATCTCCCGAGGAGCCTGAGTCTGAGTAAATAACAGTGATGATGATGATGAAGAAGATCATCCTCTGGACACGGAGCCGTTGATCTGCTCAGATTCAGATTGATTCAGTGAATCAGATTGATCAGATCTGAGCTTCATTTGGACACCAGGTTCAGGATCCCTGAGAGAAAAAAGATGCAGTTTCAGCAGAAGAAGATTCAGAGAGTATCAACTCAAACACAAATGTTGATGTGAATCAGTCAAACTCAGGTCAAGCCTTTCTTTCTCTCGCTTTGATTCACTCACCTGTTTTCTGAATCACTGCACTGAAAGACACTCGGAAAACATCTGACAACAGATTGAAACTGATTATTATATTATTATACTCAAAGTATTTAATGAGAGAGACTTTATAGTTCATCCCACTGATTTCATCATTAAATATGACTTTATGACAGATATGCCTCCCCCCCTGGGTGGGTCCCCTCCCCCCCGCCCCCCCCCTGTTAAAGGAGTCAAATCCTAAATGATATTTTCACTTATATTGTCAGTCTCGTCATTTAGTTTCTATGACTATTTTAAACTCTCTCTGACACAATTAAAGACTCGTGACTCACCTGAAGATCCTTTTACGCAGCAAGAAACAGAGAAATGCCAGAAGAACAATGAAGATCAGAGCAGAAATCCACCACCACTGATCTATACGAGCAACAGCACAATAAAGTCATCTGATGGACTGAATTAATGAACTGTATATCATGCTGTCAATCATCAGCTGAACTCACGTGATTCTGGAGTTTGAGTCGATCCGCTGAAGGAGTCGGTGTCATTAAACACTGAAAAATACATTCACAATAATCAGGATTCACTTCAATCAAAAACACATTTCAGATGAATCAGGACAGATGTGTGTCTCTTTTAATGAACGTTTGCAGTTATGACAATTATTCTTATATGAATGTATTTGATGTGTATGATCTGAAAATGGACAGAAATGAAGCTCAGTCATCATTTACTCTCCTTCATGGCACTCCAAACCTCTATGATTTCAAAAACACTGATCTTTTCTTCAAAAATTCTGCTTTTGTGTTTCACAAAGGAAAGAACGTCAAATTTGGAACAACATGAGGGAGATTTCTGTGTGAACTGTCTCTTTAAAGATCATCATCTGTCCATCAGAAACATCAAGAGTTGAAGTGTTTCTCTCACCTCTGAACATAGTCTCATATTTGAACTGAAATGAAGGACAGAAGTGTTAGAGCATCATTTATAATGTTCATGAGTGCAGTTTATTGTTTTTTTACGTTTAATATTCTGATGAACACAATCATCATCACTACTGTGTGATTAAATATGAAAACAGATGAATGTCGAGAGAGATTGAGTTGATTTACTCCATCAGAATGACAGATGATCTCGTGACGAAGTCCATCCACACAGTGAGATGTGATGAGACGATCAGATGAGACAGAAATAACAGGATCAATCCGTTTCTGAGGATCTGCTGGATCTGCTATCAGACGATCATCCTGATCAAATCAAACAAAAAAGGATGAAGTAATGTATCTGTGTGTGTGTGTGTGTATAACGGTGTAGTTTGATGACAGAAACACACTCACCTGTGCATACCAGCTCTGATCGCAGTCTGGATTATCAGTGTGATTATATTATTGCATGACACGTGTTTTCTTGGAATAAACATTAAACATTTCTGGAAAATGTCATTTAACACCGTGAAAATGTTCAGAGGATCATCTTCTATAATTGACCATTTGCTGATATATTTCTAAAAGTGCATATAAGCATTTCAAAGAATATTCGGCATTTAAGAGGATTCCCTTCATTCTTCTTCTTTTTTTTTAAGGAGCCTTTGATAAGATGCTGTTGAATGTCCACTTTCTGTTGAGATGGTGAATAACTAAACATTTCATCACAGACTGAATGAACATGAAGGTGACAGAAGGTGAAATAAACCATAGCTTCTGCTGACTCAATGTTGGCTTTTTGGCCATTTTGGCTCCTTTTTTGTATTGTCAAATTATTGAGTTGATAGCCTATTTTATTGTAACTTATTTCTTTGTATTTGAGTTTATGTACCAATATAGACTAAATAAATATGATTGGAAGTCATAGGCTATACCCAGTGATATAGAAACTATAACTTGTATAAAGTTAGGCAAAATCTGACGCAATAAACAACCCCGAGAATGTCGCGCATGCGCAGCACTGCATCTTGCGGGAGTTTTTTAGATCCAGCCCTGATCTCTCAGCGGTCCGTGTATCGTTTTCTGCCTTGTCCTATGTTAGAAAAATGGGGCAGGAGTGGAGTAGGCAATTTTTTTTTGGAGACCCTATAGATACTGCTAACGGGTACATAATAGGCGGCTGGGTAGAGGCTCAGTCAAATCAACTTAATTATGGTTTCTTGTGTTTCTTAAATAATATACGACCCATAAGCTTCTTTGGGATTAAACAAACACGCTTTCGCTTAATATCATCATTCTAAACGTACAGAGGACAAACTGTACTGGGCAGCTATCGTTTTAGTCGTTCGGTTTCTCGCGAGTCCCACCCTCTTCGGGTGCTGTGCTGTTATGAAGGAATAATGTCGGCTTTGACGCCGAGGGAGAGAACATATGTGGACGACTTCTACGAATCAAGTTATGTTTCTGGCAAGGTTGAGCAGACGTCGCCAATTCGCACGTCTACTAGCATTCGCACCCAGTTCCAGCATTTTTTATTGTCTATTAAAGGAAACATACATAGCAGCAGCGCTCTTAAAAAGCTTGTCATTCTTCCTTCTTTTATTTATCGACATTCACTGGACTTGGCACATCCTGGTGATTGGGATAGAACGCTGATTTTATGTAAAAACCTGAAAATAATGGGCTTTGTTAGCTTCGTGTTTCTCCGTTTTTTACAGTTAATGTTTATTCCAAGGGCACTCTAATTCTGTGAGTGTGCGTAACGAAATTTCAGTTTGTACAATTTAATGCAAGCGTGGAAGGGTTAAGAATATCTTATAAATAGCGACGACCTAACGAAAACAGTCCACTCATCGCAGTTATAGGTTTATTAGATTAAAATGACAACTTTAATTTCCATTTCTGTTATTTTGTCCTCTCTGGAATTCCTACTACAACTCATTCTGTCGCTGACGCTATCCTCTCCAGAATACTTAAAAAGCATAAAATCATTAAGCTACAAAAACCGCTTCACGGTCAGTCAATTAAACTTATTTTCATACCTTAGTTCGCCTCCTCCCCCGGTCAAAGTAAGTGCAGGACTCCTGTGCAGCTCTGTTGTTGCACGAGCCAATTATATGAGCGGCGAGTAGAAATATCGTGACGCAATTACAGCTTGATGACAACTCTGCCGAAACCAAAATGTGAAATACAAAAAAGACTTCACGCGCATGCGCCCGGCGGCAGCCTCTGCTACAAGACCATGAGTTTGAATATTCCGGTCCAGTTCACTCGTGTGATTTGCTGTTCCTCCGCCACTCAATCCCGTTGGAGATCAGCAGGTTTTTCAAAGTGGGAGGTGCACTTCTAAGTTTCTTCTTTGGTCCCAGAGACGAGTAGGCCGATATTATGCACATTTTGAAGAATCAGTCACGTTCACCTAGTTTGTCATCAACCTACATCTTCTCCTCACAAACTTCAGACTCATTATAAATCCATTTTCTCCCAGTAAAGTGATCCCTGATGAGGTTTTCCCAGAAGCGTCTCTGCCCATCAGGAGAATCCGGATCACTGGATCATCTGGACTGGAGCTGATCGCTGACATCTCTGAAAGAATCAGGAAATATGTGGTATTAATGTGGAACCAAAGTCAAGGGTCATTCCACACGATAAAGAGCACAATAAACAGGACTAAAATGTCTCTTAACATCCGTCAGTAAAAATAACTAATATATTTCTCAGCTCATTGTAATAGGACTGAAACGTTTATAATAATATTCAGAGGGACCAAATTAGACTTTAAGAGCATTATTTCAGTTTTAATTAATTAACACTAAGGCCATCTAAACTAACTAAACTGTTTCTTATCACTTAAACGGTGTAACATAGTTTCTTCTTACCAGGAAGTGTTTCAGGTCTCGTCGCCATCTTTACTGAAACTGATCACAATGAGCCCATGAAGATGGTTTCTAGAAAAAAAATGCATTCAAAACATAATATCAATATTTACAATATCTAATAAGAAACACACGTGCGTATAACACAGAGGTGCAGGGAATATAGTCTCACCAGGCGTCCAGCTGCTGTTCAGCTTTACTTTCACTTTCGATTTCAAGTGATTTCACCTCTGCGCTCGCAGTGACGTCATCGTCACGTGACAGGAAGCGAGCGACTCCTGCACCCTCTTTCCTGACACACTTCATTGTTAATATCGCCTTGCTGTTCGCAGCTGAGCGAGACTTTGCAGCAGTTAAATAAACTCACAGCATGAGACACATTCAGCTGAACTGAGGACTGAGAAGAAACTGTGTTTACAGCCACAGCTCACTGAACACGAGAAACACGTACTAAAGCACAAGAACAGCAGACGCAAGCAAAGAAAATTACCAGTTTGGTCAACTTTATTCATTCTATCATCCAATAATGAATATTTGGCGCCACCTGCTGGACACTCAGCAAACATCAACATCCATCAAACAACAGCCACAGTGTCAGAAATGGTCAGAAACAGAGCGAATGCTGGTGTTATTGTCAGACATGTGCTGCAGTAAAACCAGTGTCATTACAGTTACTGGCACAGTGTTCCTCTGTCTATCATTTTATATGCGTTGGAAATAAAACCGTTCTACCGATAAACTATATTTTATTTTAGACTTTCCTATTTAGCTCTCTAGACTAGACTACATTAGACTTGTCACAGATCTGACTGATTATTTACCTCGCAGTAATTACTAGCTCTGCTCACTCTATACAGACAGCTCCTTTCTGCAATGCTGACTATACAGGCAGATCACTGGGTTTTAGAGCTGAAGATCTGTGAACCAACAAATGAGATCCTGCTGAAAACACATGAAACATCCTTCCCAACCTCTCAACCTTACACCATTTCACGAGATTTCAGAATAATAATGGTTTAAAATCACATCTTTTGCACAGGTTCTCTTTTTATTGCATCATCAGCTGCATTGTGTTTACACAGAATACAGAACCACTGTCGATAAATGAGTGAAATACTGTCTTGTCTGGATGAATTAAAAACTAAATTCCCACAGTGAAACCATTAATAAATACTTTAAAACTGTATGAATGAGCTGAAACAATGAGGCTTAAGGAGGGTTTAGATGTTTCACTGGTCTGAACACAAGATCAGCTGGATTCTTCTGGTTCTTTGCGACCTGCTTGAAGACT
>JADLZN010000513.1:23206-39700 GCA_018155175.1 Sinocyclocheilus anophthalmus
AATATAAACGGCTTCATGTCCAGATGACGATCAGGATCACCCCATCACGTTTCATATTTACTCAAACACTCAGTGCTGGACGTCATGATGCTTCATGATGGTGCTTCTCAACACAGATTGATTGAGTGAATCAGATTCATCAGATCTGAGCTTCATTTGGATAGATTTTACAGCTTAGGCCACTGATTGCATCATTAAATATGACTATGTCAGAAAGAGATCAAATCATAAACAATATTTTCATTTCTAACAATCATATACAGTGGTGTGAAAAAGTGATGGCCCCCTTCCTGATTTCTTATTTTTTTTTTGCATGTTTGTCACACTTTTGTTTCAGATCATCAAACAAATTTAAAAGATAACACAAGTGAACACAACAGGCAGTTTTTAAATGAAGGTTTTTATTAAAAAACAAATCCAAAACTACATTGCCCTGTGTGAAAAAGTGTTTGCCCCCTAAACCTAATAACGGGTTTTTCCCGCACCCTTTGCAGTAACAACTGCAATCAAGCGTTTGCGATAATTTGCAATGAGTCTGTTACAGTGCTGTGATGGAATTTTGGTCCACTCATCTGTGCAGATTTGTTGTAATTCAGCCACATTAGAGGGTTTTCAAGCATAAAAGGACTGTTTAAGGTCATGCCACATCATCTCAATAGGATTCAGGTCAGGACTTTGACTAGGCCACTCAAGTCTTCCTTTTGTTTTTCTTCAGCCATTCAGAGGTGGACTTTCTGGTGTGTTTGGGATCATTGTCGTGCTGTATAACCCAAGTGCGCTTGAGCTTGAGTTCACAAACTGATGGCCGACATTCTCCTTCAGGATTTTTTTGGTAAACACCAGAATTCATGGTTCCATTTATAACAGCAAGTCTTCCAGGTCCTGAAGCAACAAAACAGCCCCAGACCATCACACAACCACCACCATATTTTACTGTTGGTATGATGTTCTTTTTCGGAATGCTGTGTTTGTTTTACGCCAGATGTAACGGGACACACCTTCCTAAAAGTTAAACTTTTGTCTCGTCAGTCTACAGAGTTTTTTCCCAAAAGTCTTGGGGATCATCTAGATGTTTTCTGGCAAAACTGAGACGGCCTTTATGTTCTTTTTGCTCAGCAGCGGTTTTCGTCTTGGAACTCTGCCATGCAGACCATTTTTGCCAAGTCTCTTTCTTATGGTGGAGTCATGAAAACTGACCTTAACTGAGGCAAGTGAGGACTGCAGTTCTTTAGATGTTGTTCTGAGTTCTTCTATGACCTCTTGGATGAGTCCGGGTCCGCTTGCGCGTAATTGGGTAATTTTGGTGTGCGGAGACCGTTGCTCGCGTCCACTGTCCTGGAAGTTCCTCCCCTGTTTGTGCCCTGTTTTGTGCCATTTGTGAATATGGCTCTCACTGTGGTTCGCTGGAGTCCCAAAGCTTTTTTTATAACCTTTTCCAGACTGATAGATGTCCATTACTTTCTTTCTCATTTGTTTCTGCATTTCTTTGGATCTCGGCATGATGTCTAGCTTTTGAGGATCTTTGGGTCTACTTCACTTTGTCAGGCAGGTCCTATTTAAGAGATTTCTTGATTGCGAACAGGTGTGGCAGTAATCAGGCCTGGGTGTGGCTAGAGAAATTGAACTCAGGTGTGATAAACCACAGTTTTAACAGGGGGGCAAACACTTCTTCACACAGGGCCATGTAGTTTTGGATTTTGTTTTCCCTTAATAATAAAACACTTCATTTAAAAACTGCATGTTGTGTTCACTTGTGTTATCTTTTATTTAAATTTGTTTGATGATCTGAACCATTAAAGTGTGACAAACATACAAAAAAAAAACCGAAGGTGCAACACTTGTTTGCACGACCACGGTAAATCATAATTTAGTGACCGAGTCTTTCCTGACAAATCAAACACTCACGTCTCACCTGAGTTTCTTTTTCCGCCACAAGAAACAGATCAAGGTGAGGATGAGAAGGATGACGATAATAAAAACCGCCAAAATCCACAGCGACTGATCTATACAAGAGATGATGAAATATACAATCAGCTGATCAGTAACAGTAATTGAACGATATTAGAAAGCAAAACCACAGCGGTTTAAGTTTCAATTTTCATAAGACATTACTGTTTTTGTTTATTTATATTTCAGAGTATTTTACTAGCATGATTGATTAATATAAAATAAAGCAAGAATAAACACACAAAAACGATAAAGAATAACAGATTTATATCATTGGTTAAAATCTAGTGTTGTACCCGAGTGCTGAAGAGTCACTTCATTCAGATCATCTTTAAAAACACACAGTGATGATAAATATGAGTCAGTGTGAGATAAAAGAGTGAAACTGGATTGAGTGTGAATCAGATCTGCAATGTTTTATCAGTGAATAATCAGACGCTTATCAGCTGAAACTCACCTGAGTCTGGAGTCGCTGCAGTTTCATTCCTCGCTGAAAAACACATTCACAATCATCATGATTCACTTGAAGATTCAGTTCAACACAGAGTCTGATCTCAATCCGGACACACTGATTTCTCTCACCTCTGAACATGGTGTCCAGTCTGACATGAAGCTGAAATGAAGGAAAGAAGCATCAGAACAGCATTTATAATGTTCACGAGGGATTATATATGAACATTGAGTCGATTACTCCATCAGCAGAATCACAGATGATCTCATGCTTCAGATTCACACAGTGAGACGTGACGAGACGATCAGATTTTACAGCCGTCGCAGGATAATTCAGTGTTTGAGGAGCTGATGGATCTGCTATCAGACGCCCGTCCTGAACAAATGAAACACCATCAGATCATGTGTGTGTGTGTGTGTGTGTGTGTGTGTGTGTGTGTGTAATGGAGTAGTTTGAGGACAGAAACACTCACCTCTGAATACCAGCTCTGCTCACAGTCTCCACTGAGTGTTTGATTCAGTATAACAGACTGAATCACATACAGAAAGCCCACAGCACTCTGAATCTCTCCACACCTCACATTGATGATGTCCATGATTCAATGCTGAAAAAAAAAGTTAAATCTATTGTTGCATTATATTATTATTGTACAAGTGTTTAACGAACATTTAAACATTAGGAAAATGCGTATTGATGGGTATTTAAAAGAAGTGAAAATGCAAAGTATACCTTGTCTTTTATAGAATCTATCAGTTCTAAATAACTTTGAAAACAAACAAAAAAATCCTAATGTTTTCAACAAATAACGACTTTGGTACCGAAAACCAATATGCCGTATTTCGGGAAAAGGTACATTTTAAAATGTGACAATTGCTAAGAAATATCACATTACTTAGGCAGCAGAGGCGCTACTGTCACTACTGAAATAATAAATGTAAACTTAAGTGTTGTACATGAAAGTGATATCCGGTCTATGAAATTTGATATATTTGCTCATTATTCAAACATGCTGATGATATGTTGATGTAGGCTATAAGTTATCCTTTTAATACTTCAACCATGTATCTTACCAATATAACATACTTCTCATATTCTGATTGTTTAATAGAACCCGGAGTGCCATTAAAAGCAAACATCCAACAGATTATTACTGTGATTGTGTTACAACAGAGTCAACGTTCTTAAATTCCTGTGAACAAAGTTATTCCGACATAGACACAACATATAATCGACCATAAAACAATAAAGCATTAATCTGCAGGTTTTTAACCAGCAACATATGTCATTTATATCGCAGGACAAATAAATAGAGCAATTAGTCCTGTTGCATTTATATTTTACACTATTTTAAATCAAAACGAAACACTAATATTAAACGATTCTTATTTCGCAAAACATGCAGATCAGCACAAATTAGTTATTTGATTCATCGCTGGAAGAGGGATAGGACGGAATATGCAAACTATTACAAATATCAGACAAGCCACTGGAAGAACAAAACTTCAAAACTGTCCAGCCCCCTTTAAAGAGTTTCTTACTTTTTAGCACGCAGGCGCGAGAGATCCTCGCTCTGTTCTCAATATGATTATGATATAATATTGTGTGTGTGCAACACGGTGCATTGCATCTATCCAGTAGTTCGGTTCTTTATCGTGCTCAGTGTCCAAACCAAATGCGACGCGCTGTTTGAATGAATACGGTTCACAGTAGTGGCCTTCTCACGCATATTGACTTGAATAAATCCCATGCATGATTTTATCATTTTTTTTTTAACTTTTCTCGACAATTAATTTATAAACCTGCTAATCACATAAACGGTTCTCAGTCGAAGTGTCTTTAAATGTAAAGCATACCTTAAGGGAATCCTTGGCCAAAAACTGCAGGCAGAGAGCAGAAGCCTTCTTCACCGGAAGCCTTCTGGAAGAATTGTAGCGCGTGTCCTCGCTATGTATGAATGGGAGGGAGAAGATGCTTTAGAGGAGTATACTGACAGCCTGCACTGCGTCACGTGTGAACTGTAGCCGGAGAGAGCGACATTACTCACGCTTCCACCAGACCTGCTGTCAGCCAGCAAAGATCCAGGGGGCGCGGCTAGATCCACTTCTAGGGGGTGGAGATTGGTAAATTTAGGAGTGGAGGTTTAGGTCTAAGGATCCACTCCTCGCCCCCTGGATCTTGTGTTCTGCAGTGAGGACCATCTCAGCATCAGGACAGAGGCACATCTCGATTTGAATGGAGCTTAGGAATGCATGAACTTAGTTATTTGTCTTCTTTTAAAACTGCAACTTATACAGTTATAAAGTAGCCTACAATGAAGCTGCAGCTGTATACAACAAACACGCAACAACACCACACACACACACACACACACACACAGAGAGAGACACGGGGATTCCGTTCCTGCTCCTGAGATACAGTTTATAAGACATATGATATGACTCACAGTTTACTCAACTGTATCAGAGTTAACTCAAGTCAACACAAGGTGACTCGTCTCGCGCCACTTCTGGACGTAGAGTGCGCACTGTAGCCGACGAACATAATGGACTGAATCACGGAGTTTTTACCAATGCAAAGTCATTCACAGACCGCGATGTTTGCCTCAAGTGTCTGGCTTCCCTTGACCAATGATTGCTTTACCAGTGTAAACAGACAATATCCTACCGGAGACCTTTGCAATGTATCAAGTCACATGAATATGCTACAATACTCTAGCAAAATACTCTAAGTTTGAACTCTTACGAAAATCAACCATCATTTTATTATAGTAAAGGTGTACTATTTTGGCATTTGTATAACCAATGTTATCACTCAGTGGATCACTAGACGAGGGAGACGCATTCCCGTTTACACCTGGCGTTTTAACTTTCCACCACTTCTGTCCTGATTTGTTTTGAGGGGAGAATCTGTGGGCCAGTGTGTGTGGACTCTTTCTGATCTTTCCATCTAATATTGTGAAATAAGCTCGCCACATTTTCCCCCAAAGCCATAAAAACAACAAAAAAAGGTTTGCTGCATGGGTAAGCTCAAAATAAGAACAAAATCAGAATCAGAATTAGTTTTATTCGCCAGGTGTACGCAAACAACAAGCATTTTTTTTTTTTTTTACATGCATACACATGACATGAGAACAGAAAACATTTAAATAAGACTTAACAATAAATACCTAATGTGTATGAATCTAACAGAATATGTACACATTTGTGCATTATTATATACAACTGTACAAATATGTATTTACACAGTAGGCTAATTGAGAGAAAGGCAATAATTCGAGATGGAGAATGAATTACAAAAATGAATTACATAACACAGGTAATGAGATAGAATAAAATTAGAAAACAAAACAGAAAAGAACAAATAAGAAAAAAAATAACAGCTATAAAATTGTATTACAAAATTGTGTACACAATTATAAAATAAAACAAATTATGACATTCGCTATAAAAAAATATCGGCCTATAAACACCTAGCAATGCTATTAAATGTTGTGTGCGCCGAGCCAAAGGCTACTGCGCAATGACGGATATTGTTCTTGTTACAGCGGGAAAGTCTACAATATTCTGTCATCTTTGGTTGTAAAGAAAGGAGTGAGACATCATTTGAAACTGTACTTTTATTTATGTATACAACACGAAAAAACTATGCCTTAAGTAAAGAAAACAAACAAGATGAGCTTTCAGCCGTCTCGTGCACTTAGATTTGTGCTGCGGCCATACTATTATTATTGTTTTCTTTGTACTTCTGTTAATTATTTACCTGAAACATATTTCATGTGGACCTATTTATTTTATTCTTACCATATGTCATCTTATTTAGCTTTTCCTCCGTTTTCTGTTGTCGTTTATGCAGCGACCTCTGCAAGTGCAGGAAAACATCAAAACGTTTTGCCTTTCTTATTTGTTCTTTTTTTATCCGTTTTGTTATTACCGGTGTTCTGTAATTCATTCTCCATCTCGAATTATTTATCAACAACAAAAAAAAGAAAAACATTTTTTGCTTTAGGCCTAATATAGCATAAATCATTTACACAAAGTTTAAATAAAAAAACCGAAAAGCAAACACTGTGGAACCAAATAAATTAGAAATACAGAAGGATTAACGTTAGCCTATAAGCATAAGGAAGGCACGGCATGGTTTCCTGAAGTGTGTTTTGGGACACATTCCATTAGGATTCAGTGGTTTTAACAAGCCACCAATAGAAAGTGACCAATTACCAGTAGAAACGCACAGGGTCCATTACAGTTTCCATTAAAACCAATACAAGTCCCATTATAACCAGTAAAACCATTACATCCCGTGATGGTTTCTATTGTGTCGTTCAAAAGGCTCGGGCAGACAGGGAAGATGGCTTATTTTGTCAGAGCCTTTGCACAAGGGTAAGGTGCAATTACACTCACCAACTGTTTTAAAAACTGACACTGCTGTCTGATTTGTACCAATCTGACTTTTTAAACGGTTGGTGTTCACATAATATTATATGGATTCCTGCGTTCCTTGACAGAGAACTTACTGACTCATTGTTTTTTCCATCGATGTTGTTCACCGTTTTGGAAAACCCCAGCAGGGCGGCAAGCCTGGAGCTAACCTCAGTTTTCTATGCGCACCTAGAGAAGCCATTTGGAAGGCTGCCACAACTTCTCATTTGCGTGACAACAGTTTGCTTGCTTACTTACTGCAACAGGTCATTAAAAACTGCAGAGAGGGTGGTGGCCAGAGCCACTGAAATCTGATTGGCCACCCCAGGTGCCCCTTGTTTGTTTTATATAGTTCTCAGGGCCGCTGCTGGCCAAATGGGTGCCCTAAGCAAAATTGTATTGTTGTGCCCCCTCCCTCAAATATTATGAAAGTACAAAAAAAAGAAAAAGAAAGAAAGAATTCATCAGAAAGTCAGTATTAAAATTATCTGATACACTGTAAAAAAAAAAAATCTGTAGTTTTTACAAAATAATTTTGGCAGCTGTGGTTGCCAGAATAATTTTGTAAAAAATACAGAAAAACTGTAAACACATTTACGGCCAAAAATGGCAAATTTTACAGTATAAAACTGTAATTTACAAACAAGAAAATTTGAACGTAAACCAGTAAATTCAACAATGCACACTGCTATTAAAATCTGTTTTGTAAAAAACATGTTTTAGATCATATGCATCTCAAAACACCACAGCTGAGTACACTTAGGTGTTCTTAAGATTATCTAAATAAATACTAAAGAATAAGTACAGTACCGCAATCATCATTTTATTGAACCCAAATACAACTGGCCACAAAGGGGCAAAATCATGTTTTTACAACTCGCCGGAAGTGGTTTTTAGTTCTTCCTGTATTCTGAGAAATACAGAGCATTGTGCTTCATGATTAGCTTTTAAACCTCTCATCAAGTGAAAAGTCACCACATCAACTCTGTTGTTAAACATATTATGCACCTAAAAGCATCCTGCCATCATGAAATTCTTTATCAGACTTCAGTTACTTGATTCTTCCCGTAAGAAAGAGAACAAAACAACCGCTTGCCTTTCAGTCTTGACTAATTTCTAATCATTTTAAGCCCTTTGTAATCGTAACTGAGATCAAGTTGATGCTCATCTAAAAGTGTACACCTGATTATTTTACAGAACGTAAGTGAGCGCATTAGTTTTTGCTTTAAATCTGCTGATATTTTCATGAGTCATGAAGAGTTTGTGACTCTCAATACTCAGAAAATGTGGGCATATGCGTGCTGTTTTTCCCCCCCGTTTCTGTGTGGTACTTTATTCACTAAAATACGTTTAATCTTACCATATCAAAAAAACTTGCTCCCTCTGCTTTTATATCACAAGGTGTAATCTGTCTAACTCCTAAAGAAAGATTTACTGTTTATTGACAACTGGCCCATTAGTTTGTTGAATAATGATTACAAAGTGTTTGCTCTTGATTTGCCCAAAGTTTTAGTATTATAGGTTCAATAATTGGAAGCCACATGGGTAAATACATTATATTTAATAATATTAGGCTTCGATTTCATTGATTAGTCTGACCTAATTTAACAATAGCTTAATTAACGACAGTTTTATCTACTGATTTTAGATTTTAAAAAAAATCCTTTGATACCGTCGAGCAGAAATATGTCTTGGGGTTTCTGTAATGCATTAAAAACTCTCATGCAGCAGCAGTTCAGTGAAATTAAGTCAAGGCACCACACAAATATTATATCTACAACGATCGCCTTAAGTCACAAACCGATATATATACATTTATCTTTAATAGCCTACACAATAAATACTGCGCATTTGTAGCTCACTGCAATCAGGCTATTATAATGAGCGCACTGTTAGTAAAGAGAGGAGAATTATTATATTGAGCGAATGATTTAATGAACCGAGGAAACTAATTATTATATCCTACACACTATTTAGTAAAAGGAGGGAATGAATTATTATTGTGCACACGACTTACTTGACTCTGCATGACATGCAGCTACCGGGTTCCATACTACTTAGAACTGTAGAGATTAATTTCTAACTAAGAAAACTGAATGTTAAATTAAATAATAAAGTGTTAAACATTACATGGTTTTAATTAATAAAATTAAGATTTTAGTTGCATCCTCGCCTCCAGTAGGCCTACCTGCTGGCATTATTATAGCATATGCTGCAAGCAATGTGGATATTAAACTGATAAGCGGTTTTAAGTGACTTATTTTAGAAAGCGTATGGAAAATATATATATATTATATATATATGTATATATATTTTTTTTTTTCTCGTGAAATAAATAGGCTACATGTGTTGTTTTCTGGGAGTCACGTACTGTCTCTCAGTCTAAAAGTAACTTCAGACCCAGTGTATTTCTTTTCAAATTTTATTGCGTTTATTTTATTCATTTATTTTTTGCTTCTGCGAGATAATATCCCCTATTGGGCGTAGACTGGCTCTTTTCTTTTGTAACACCCATACAGCAGCACGGGTTCACGCACAGCATCAGGCTCCCAGCTTGTGATTCCAGCAATAGGAGCGACAGCGACCTCTAGCGATCAGAAGAGTTCACATGAAGAACGAATCGGCATCGACAAACACTGCATTTAAATCCTATTTTATTACTGCGCTTCGAAGCAATCTGCATGACATATATATTGCTATAATTAAAGGAGACCTCACACATTATATGTAGCCTATAACCACGTGATAAAATGTTAGTTTGAGCGAGTTTGACTCAATATTTTATCGTCCCTGCCAATTATGAAACAAGCAATTCAGCTTTGATGCAGTTTATATTAAAACAAAATTTTTTCATTTTTAAAAAACCTGATCCCTTGTCAAATTTGAATGCATTTGTAAAGATTTTTACAGTAGAGAGCGTTTAATTCAAAGATAAGTTCGCCTGGTCGAGCTAACAATACTTTCTAACTGCAAAATATTAATTATTTTCTAATCACTAGTCCTGTGCCAGCAATAGGCTATATAGCCTAGGGCTATACATACTGCCGAAAAAAGCTTTGCGAGTGCATTTGCTGAAGACTTCATTGTCCAGTCCTGCAGTCTAACAACAACACTGGCGACTCGCTGTAGAAAGAAAAATCACTGAGACCGAGACTTTATGAAGAACAAACCGACATAGGTTTACAAAAACAAAACTTACAATCGACACGAGTGCCCCTTCTGGCGCCCCTTCTGTCGCTCCATGATAAATTCCCCACCATTTCCCACTGTTTCTTCATTCTTCTGCAGAAATTCTTGGACTCGACCTTTCACTGAAACAATGACACTTTCCAGATTTATCAACGGTCTGTGGTTCATCCAGATCATCTCCACGTGCAATCCCATGATGCACCTGCCTCTCATCAGTCCGTGTGACTTCATTGCAGAACTCCAGTTTCATCCTTCTTCTGTTGTATATGAACTTTAATCTTTCTTTCTCCCAGGTTAGTGTTTCCAGATGAGCTCTGTCTCTGGCAATGTGCAATCATTCTGCGTGAAGTCCAGAGTAGACTAAACTTTATGCTGAAAATCTTGAGTCACTCCGTGAAGTCGCGCGTGTTATTCAAACGCAAGGAAACAGATCGTGTCGCAATCGTTGAGGAAGCGCGCGCGAGAGCCAATGAGCATGCGCCAGCTGTCGTGATGCTTCCTGGCGCCAATTTTTAAATATTGCTGACGAGTGCAGATCTGAATAACCAGCAAAACTTCCTGAAGCTGATATTCATGCACTACTAAACAAGGCAGCGTTTAAATCACGGTACTGACACAATGGCAAGAGTTATGGGGGAAAGAAACAAATACAAGACAGTTTTTAAGTTGCCAAAAACGTAAGCACTAGAATAGATTATAACAACAAGAAAAATGACACAATAATAAGTCTCAGAATAGCTCTCTTAAACCCTCCCCCTCAATCTTATTGGCTGTATTTTTGTTTAAAGGAGCAGTTGCATCAGAAACATGTGCCTGCATCTAAAACCACACTCAAAAAGATTGAAACTATACAGAATCAAGCTCTTAGAATATGTTGTGGTGCGTTCAAAACATCTCCCATTGCAGCCATGCAGGTAGAAGTTGGGGAAGCTCCTTTATTCCTTCGTAGGTATAAATTAAGAATGAATTATTGGGTTAATCTAAAAGGACATAAAGAGAGTCATCCAGTAAAGGGTGTGATTGAAGAATGCTGGGAGCATGGAAACAAAAATATTAAAAGCTTTGGATGGATTGCTAAAAGGGAAGCACAAGTTGTTGGTATTGCAGACTGTGATGTTAGCCCTACTGTGATATTGTCCAGTATACCACCGTGGATGTTTCCTATGCCAATAGTCGATTTTCAAATACAAATAAAAATTAAGAATGAGAAAGAAGCCCCTAAGAACATTATTGCACAGCAGTATTTAGATCAGACTTATCCATCGTGGTTACATATTTATACTGACGGTTCTAAAGACCCTATCTCTGGCAGAACAGCTGCTGCAGTATTTATTCCACAGTTTCAAACTAGTATAAGAAAAGAATAACTGATCATGTATCCGTGTATACAGCAGAATTGATTGCCATGGTGGTAGCACTCCAGTGGGTAGAGGATGTAAAACCAAGGTTAGTAGTAATATGTTCTGACTCTTATGCAGCAATATTGAGCCTTGCAAGTGGAGTAAAAACATCAAGGCAAGACATTATTTATGAGATTCTTGCAAGTTTATTAAGAATAAGTAATATAAGCGTAATAACATTTTTGTGGGTTCCCACTCATGTGGGAGTGGAGGCTAATGAAGTGGTTGATAAGCTTGCTAAGCAAGCTCTTATACACTCAGAAATAGATATTCAAGTGACTCTTAGCGAAAATGAGGTTAAAGGGAAAATTAGGAATTCATAAACAAAAAATGGCAAGAAGTATGGAACTGTGAAAGCAAGGGCAGACAAATGTATAATATTCAGCACCAAGTAGGAAATGGAAGAAGTGTTTTTAGGAATAGGAAATAAGATACAATTATTTCTCGCATCCGAATAGGGCATACTAGATTAAATTACTCTCTGTTTAATATAGGAACACATGAAACAGGTCAATGTATTTTTTGTAATCAGGCAGAAACAACAGAGCATAATAAAAATGTTTTCATAAAATGTAAAAAATATGAAAAAGAAAGGTTAAAACTCATTGAGGAAGTAAGAAACATGGGTGTTGAATCATTTAATTTGTCAAATCTCTTGAAAGAGCATGCAGAACAAGGTAAAATATATGGTGCTATTGTTAAATACATTAAAGAAATAGGATTAGTCAGGAGAATTTAGGAATGTGTGGGTTTTTTTATTTATTATTAATTATGTTTTTGAATATAAACTAGAGATAAATATAAATATGTATATATTAGTTGCTTATTAGTGCTCCACACTCCAGTCCAGTTGGTGGCGGTAAATGCACCAGAAGTTGGTTTGCCATCCGCCATAAAACGTTATTAGAAGAAGAAGAAGAAGAAGAAGAAGATATAGTCAGGAAATTAAAATATTTACAGATGGATCCAAAGATCCTGTTTCAGGAAATACAGCAGTTTCTATATGCATTCCTCATTTTAAGATTAAAATTGCAAAAAGGACAAGTAATCATTTATCAGTTTATTCAGCTGAAACACTGATAGCTCTTAATTGGGTCGAGGAAATACAGCCATTAAGAACGGTTATTTGCTCAGACTCTTATTCTGTCTTAATAAGTTTATTAAGTGGCAAGTCTACATCTAGACAAGACATATTATATGATATCCTACAAAGTATGTTTAAAATTCACCAATATAAATTAAATATTTCATTTGTATGGGTACCGCACATGTTGGGATAGAGGGAAATGAGGAAGCTGATCAAATGGCCAAGAAGGCATTAAAACAAACCGATATAGATATAAACATATCACTTAGTAAAGCAGAAATGAAAGGAATAATCAGAGGGGCTGATTAGGAAACGGCAAAAGATGTGGGATGGGGAGGTAAAGAATCTATACAACATTCAAAAACAAGTTGGAAATGGAAGGAAAAACTTTGGAAGTAGGAAGGAGGACACAATAATATCTAGACGTCGTATTGGTCACACAGCTCTTAATCAATCATTATTTATTATTGGTAAACATGAATCAGGTAATTGCAATAATTGTGGTATACCAGAGACTGTGGAACATATCCTATTACATTGTGAAGCATATGAAAGAGAAAGAATGCGATTAATAGAAGAATTAAGTTTGTTGAATATTGAAAGAATTACAATTAAGACAATACTTGAGTATGCTTCAGCACAGTATAAAGTCTATAATGCAATTATTAATTATTTGAAAGCAATAGGTTTAATAAATAGAATTTGAAGATCACATAATGAAGTATATAAAATAATTGTATCCTTGTGTAATACTCCTTTGGTCAAACTAAAGGTTATTTGATTTTTTTTTTTTATTAGGTTTTTTTTTTTTATATGCTGTCACCAATATACGTCATGCTCCACACTCCAGTCCAGTAGGTGGCGGAAATGCACCTTTTAAGTGGGTTTGCCAACCGCCATTAAAAAGAAAGAAGAAGAAGAAGAAGAAGAAGAAGAAGAAAACATTTGCAAAACACATTCAACAGATAGTAGATAAATGTAAAAGAGGAATAAATGTACTGAGGTGTTTGGCAGGAATAGATTGGGGAGCTGATAGACAGTCTCTAAAAAGAATATACTGTGCACTTATAAGGTCTATATTAGACTATGGGAGTATGATTTATGGAACTGCCTCAGCATCTCTGTTAGATAAAGTGAATAAAATACAAAACCAGACATTGCGATTATGCTGTGGAGCATTTAAAACTTCTCCTGTATCAGCTTTACAGCTTGAAATGAATGAGATGCCACTGGAGCTTCGCAGGTTGAAGCTGAAACTGGTATATTGGGCTACGGTAAAAGGGCATTCAGAAATACATCCAGTTAAAAAAGTATTAGAAAACTGTTGGGAACATGAATGCATAAATATAAATAGTTTTGGATGGAAAGCAAATAGTGAGGCACGTCAAATTGGAATAAGTAATTGTGATGTTTGCAATACTGTTGTGTTGCCAGTAACACCTACATGGTTATTCCCAATGCCTGCAGTTGACCTTCAGGTTTTAGTGAGTATAAACGATAAAAACAGACAAGAATCTAAAGATTCAATAGCACAGAAATATTTCGATCAGAAATATATATCAGTAACTCATATACAGTGGGTACGGAAAGTATTCAGACACCCTTAAATTTTTCACTCTTTGTTATATTGCAGCCATTTGCTAAAATCATTTAAGTAATTTTTTTTCCTCATTAATGTACACACAGCACCCCATATTGACAGAAAAACACAGAATTGTTGACATTTTTGCAGATTTATTAAAAAAGAAAAACTGAAATATCACATGGTCCTAAGTATTCAGACCCTTTGCTGTGACACTCCTATATTTAACTCAGGTGCTGTCCATTTCTTCTGATGATCCTTGAGATGGTTCTACACCTTCATTTGAGTCCAGCTGTGTGATTATACTGATTGGACTTGATTAGGAAAGCCACAAACCTGTCTATATAAGACCTTAAAGCTCACAGTGCATGTCAGAGCAAATGAGAATCATGAGGTCAAAGGAAATGCCGGAAGAGCTCAGAGACAGAATTGTGGCAAAGGCACAGATCTGGCCAAGGTTACAAAAAAAAATTCTGCTGCACTTAAAGTTCCTAAGAGCACAGTCGCCTCCATAATCCTTAAATGGAAGACAACCAGAACCCTTCCTAGAGCTGGCCGTCGGCCAAACTGAGCTATCGGGGGAGAAGAGCCTTGGTGAGAGAGGTTAAGAAGAACCCAAAGATCACTGTGGCTGAGCTCCAGAGATGCAGATCGGGAGATGGGGGAAAGTTGTAGAAAGTCCATCACTGCAGCCCTCAACCATCACTGCCCCCCCTCCCTCTGCACAGTCCTCCACTAGTCGGGGCTTTATGGCAGAGTGGCTTGACGGAAGCCTCTCCTCAGTGCAAGAAACATGAAAGCCCGCATGGAGTTGCTCTAAAAAACACCTGAAGGACTCAAGATGGTGAGAAATAAGATTCTCTGGTCTGATGAGACCAAGGTAGAAATTTTTGGCCTTAATTCTAAGTGGTATGTGTTGAGAAAACCAGGCACTGCTCATCACCTTGTCCAATACAGTCCCAGCAGTGAAGCGTGGTGGTGGCAGCATCATGCTGGGGGGTGTTTTTCAGCTGCAGGGACAACTGGTTGCAATCGAGGGAAAGATAATGCGGCCAAGTACAGGGATATCCTGGATGAAAACCTTATCCAGAGTGCTCAGGACCTCAGACTGAACCGAAGGTTTACCTTCCAACAAGACAAATACCCTAAGCACACAGCTAAAATAACAAAAGAGTGGCTTCACAACAACTCTGTGACAGTTCTTGAATGGCCCAGCCAGAGCCCTGACTTAAACCCAATGAGCATCTCTGGAGAGACCTAAAAAAATGGCTGTCCACCAACGTTTACCATCCAACCTGACAGAACTGGAGAGGATCTGCAAGGAGGAATGGCAGAGGATCCCCAAATCCAGTTGTGAAAAACTTGTTGCATCTTTCCCCAAAAAGACTCATGGCTGTATTAGATAAAAGGGTGCTTCTACTAAATACTGAGCAAAGATTCTGAATACTTAGGACCATGTGATATTTCAGTTTTTCTTTTTTAATAAATCTGCAAAAATGTCAACAATTCTGTGTTTTTCTGTCAATATGGGGTGCTGTGTGTACATTAATGAGGGAAAAAAAATAACTTAAATGATTTTAGCAAATGGCTGCAATATAACAAAGAGTGAAAAATTTAAGGGGGTCTGAATACTTTCCGTACCCACTGTATATATATATATACAGATGGATCTAAAGATCTGAAACAGGACGCAAAGCAGCAGCAATATATGTTCCAAGGTTCAGGTATAGAATAGCCAAAAGAACATCTAATCATCTATCAGTTTATACTACAGAAATGATTGCCATATTATTGGCTCTTCAGTGGGTTGAAGACATTAATATACCTGAAGTAGTCATATGTTCAGACTCCTATTCAGCACTATCAAGTTTAATGAGTGCTAAATCTTCAACTAGACAAGACATTTTATCAGACATTTTACAAAGTTTGTTCAGAATCCAAACAAAAACCATTATCTCTTTTGTATGGATACCTGCACATATAGGGATAGAAGGTGGTGGATCAACTAGCAAAAAAAACATTAAAACATCCAGACATAGAATTTAATGTTCCAAAGAGTAAATTAGAAATAAAAGGGCTAATTAAAAAAGCATTAAAAGATATATGGCAAAGTAAATGGGATGGTGAGAATAAAGGACGGCATTTATATAATATTCAAAAAACAGTTGGAAATGAGAGGAGTATTTTTGGGAATAGAAAGGAAGACAGCATAATATCTGTCTATTGTAATATACCTGCACACACAATTGTCAATTTATATATTTTTATTCCTTATTTACTTGTTCTATTTTTATTTTTATTATCTGTGTTTTTTGTTCTGTCACTGTCATTCTGTTACACTGTGGAAGCTTCTGTCATGAAAACAAATTCTTCGTATGTGTAAACACACCTGGCAATAAAGCTCATCCTGATTCTGATTC
>JADLZN010000514.1:0-165000 GCA_018155175.1 Sinocyclocheilus anophthalmus
ATTTTCAGTCAAATAATTGCAGCCTTGATGAGCATGAAGAGACTTCTTAAGACACTGAACAATCTCAATTATTGCAAACTTTTAAACAGTGCATGTGTAACAAGGTATATTAATGTTAATAACTTAACATACTTCTTTTACATATATAGAAGACTGTAGTTGTGGGACATTTTGTAAAACTTGTCTGAGCCAGAAAAAGTAATCAAAAGAGGTGAAGCTTAGTGATTGGCCAACTGTCTAAAATGTTTTTGCATATAATAACAAAATGCAGGTGGCCACTAGGGTAAATCACTGTTGTACATGCTCTTATGTGATTGGCTGAAATCATGAGCACAAACCTGGCTCTTTCTCTCCCCATTGGTGGCCGTCACCACCGGGGCATCACGGTGTCGCCGTTCTCGCCGGGCTACCGTCTGCAGTAGCACAGAGAGAGTACACATACTCCTGCTGTCTCACACAGACCTAAATATCATGGCTGTCTTGCATTTGTGGTCACAAGCGAAGATGCATTTTGTTGCTAATTTGCGCTGGTTTTTATGTCGAGCTTGGTGAGAATAAGCCGTATTGCTGTATGAACACGTAGTCCAACAATTCAAAAGTCAGGTAGAAGTCTGTGCTGCAAACATTTGCTTAAATTGTGTTTAAGTTTCCAGTGCTTTTAGCTGTACTAACACATAGAATAGGGGGGAAATGTAGACTCTAAAATGATCTAAAACAAAATATAATTTTGTTTAAACAAAAAATAAATAGTATACATTGTTATTTAAAATATATTTCCATTAATTTCACATTGAAAAAGCTAAAGTATAAATATTTGAGTGTTATTTAGCACATTTGTGTGTGTCATACCTTGATTTCAGGTGTGCCCTCTGCTTTGGTGCTGTGTGTTTTGGAGCCATCTGTCACATGGGCCTCTGCCTTCACCTCACTCTTCCTCTCAGTGGAGCGTGGACGGCCCGTGGGCGTGGATGTCTCTGACCGTACAGTGCGGGTGGCAGATGCTACTGGGGAAGGAGCCATGTCGCCTGGGGAGATGGGAGACATGATGGGAGCGCTGACGGGACGGGCGTTCTTATCTGGGGTCGAGACCATGGCTGTCAGAGAGAGACGTATGGGACAGAGGAGAAAGAAATACATTTTACACTTAAGTCATGGACTATAAATAAATAAGACAATGTTTTGCCTGCTGTAAAACCAGTTCAGGTGTTTGCTGTGCAACTCTGATGAGAAACATGTATTTAAGGCCATCAAACATAGTAATACACATTCTTGGCCTTATTGTGATTATTATAGGATAAAGCAATCCTAAATCGTTTGCAAAAAGCAACTACCCTTGTGAAAAAGAACATACTTATGTGAGAACTATACTGTTCAGACATTTAATTGCATGTTAACTAAATATAAATGAAAATGTATTATATATTAATTAATACTGCATGCAATTAGCTGAAAGAACTTCACCGTGCTTTTTGATTCACTTAAGTAAGACTTAAGTACATCTTTATATATATATATAATTTATTCTATTGTATTGAAATATGGTTAAATTGTACTGCTGGATGTACAAGGATATTTGATAAACTGAAATATCGGTAATTTCTATTGAAATTTGTATGTACAGAAAATATATTATATATTAACTTAAATGTTATATTGAAAAACACACTACAATTAAAATTAGTTAACATATTAAAATAAGCATACTTTAAATCAGAACAAAAGATTATTAAATTTTTATATTATTACAAAGTTCACTTTTTAAAAATGTACTTAAGCGTGTTAAGAAACAAGTGTGTTTAAAAATGTACTTAAGCGTGTTAAGAAACAAGTGTGTTTAAAAATGTACTTAAGCGTGTTAAGAAACAAGTGTGTTTAAAAATGTACTTAAGAGTGTTAAGAAACAAGTGTGTTTAAAAATGTACTTAAGCGTGTTAAGAAACAAGTGTGTTTAAAAATGTACTTAAGCGTGTTAAGAAACAAGTGTGTTTAAAAATGTACTTAAGCGTGTTAAGAAACAAGTGTGTTTAAAAATGTACTTAAGAGTGTTAAGAAACAAGTGTGTTTAAAAATGTACTTAAGAGTGTTAAGAAACAAGTGTGTTTAAAAATGTACTTAAGCGTGTTAAGAAACAAGTGTCTCTTAAGTTCACTTAAGTGGCCTTTTATTTCATTTATATTATATTATCTGCAAGTAGAGTTTAAAAAAATACTTTTGAAGATTTGAAGTACACTACAGTGCACATTTAATACAATTAAGCACACAGGGAAGTTAAAAAAAAAAGATACGGGGGGTGGGGGGAAGTCTATTGATCCACTCAAATGAAAACTAATCTCCAGGATCATGTAAACAGTGACAAATGCTGATGTTTTTTGTAAGAGCTGAATGTTTCGGAGGAAAGAAGATCAAGCTGAGGGGATAAATCTCTACCTCTGGTCAGATGGGTTTCAGAAAGAGTGCAGCCCAGGAGCACAAACCAATCAACCTGAACGGTTTCGTTCCATGATATACATTTTTTAGTTTCGTCTCCAGGACCTTCATGCCTTTTGAACTGATCAAGCTCCTGTCAGACTGTGGGAGATGCTCTGGGCTAATACTGACCTGCCAATCAAATACAACTCCAACAAACATAAGAACAACTGCTTAGGTACTCTGAACCTCACTCTGCATGGACTTTAATGTCGTCACAGGTGCATTCTGGGAGTTGTGTTTCACAAAAATGAACAATACCAAACTTAAGTCTCAGGAAGCAACTTGTCAATCAAACTGCTAATCAAAACAGCAATCTGTCTTGCTTTTCCTTCTACAAGTATTTTAGAGAGGGCCGCTTGCTGATTGCATCAACTGACTATGTAGGATTCATGGAGTTTTTATGTAAATAACCTACAGTCTGCAGAAAGTAATTCAATCTGTGTCCGTGTTCTACCTGAGGGCTGAATGGTTAAATTATCAGAGGGTTAACCAGGGTTGTTTTTCTGGATCGCACCCCTGCTGTGATTTCTCTCCCACAGTGAGTTCACCTGCACTGCCTAAAGCAAGCACAGTTTATTTATACCACAAGAAATCACCTCCACTTTACCTCAGAGACACTCTGGCTCCGTTCCAAACTCTAGTGAGCTGTCACTGTCCACACAGGCTGCTGCCTTAATCGAAATGCAACCTCAAGAGACGCTCTCCATAGGTACCAACTCTGAACAGCTGATTCCAATGGGGTAACACTTTATTTTAAGCATCAATTCTCACTATTAACTAGTTGCTTTTTAGCATGCCTATTATTAACATATTGTTTTTTTATTAGTACTTATAAAGCACATATGTATGCCTTGTTCTGCACGACCATATTCTAGATCCCTCAAACCACCCCATACCTAAACTTAACAACTAACTAACTATTAATAAGCAGCAAATTAGGAGTTTGTTCGGGGAAAACTCTTATTTAATAGTGAATATGTGTTCCCTATTCAAAAGTGTTACCGATGAAACAAATATTTCTAAATATTATAAAAGCTATCATTTAAAATGCAATGCTTCTTGACTAGCCTTGTAAAAAAAGTGTTTAATTGTACTCAATGTGTGTTATAGTGTACTTCAAAGCTTAAATTATATATATATTAAATTATTTGCATGTAATCTAATATTATTAAAATAAAAGGCCACTTAACTGCACTTAACAGAGAGACATGTTTCTTAACACACTTATGCACACTTAAAAAGTTGACTTTTTATAATAACGTCAGTCAAAATTAAGTTTTGATTAAAACACATTTTAAATCATTGTGTTTTAATCTATTGCTGTATTCTAAAGTACATTGTGTTGACTAAAATCACATGTAAAGTACTTGATTATAACTGATTTAACTAATTAAAATAACTATTTTTAACTGTAGTGTGTTATTCAATATAATGTATAAGTATAGAATGTCAAGAAATTATAGTTCGTTTATTCATAAATTCTTGTCAGTACATTCACAGTTCACACTATTTCCAAATGAAGTGGCATTTGAAAGTACATATGTACCTACTTAAGTTCAGCTAATTGCATTTAATAAAAAAAAAAACTATAATTCATTTGTATTTAATTGCAGTTAACAGTGTGCAAAAACATTACATAATACATTCAGTTCACATTTAAGTTTATTCTTTTAAAATACATTATTTCTGTTATTTCTGTCAAGTGCTAAACGGGAAAAGTATGCTAAACGTGTATTTTTTTCACAAGGGTCTGAGATTTTCTTTTTTCCCCATCAAGTATGAAATGCTGTTTTGCAATTCAGCAAAATGGAGGCATCCTATGTAGCAGCATGAGTGTGAAATGGACATGACACACAGTTTGAGTCTCATTTCAGAAATACACTACTGTCAACATGACTTAGCTAAAATTTCAGGCACAAAATGGCCAGCAGGGGTTAAAACCTACGCTTGAGGACTGAGAAAGTTGTCCAGCATCAGGTTGTTAGTGAGTAGAGCAGCCTGAATACTGAGTCTCTATCTGTCCTTCAGCCCAAAGCCAGCAGAGACAAATGACTTCTGCTCACAGCTAAAATAAAAACAGATGCTTGCAGCACAGCTTACATAAAGAGTCTGAACCTCCCCATGGGAAGTGAATTAGAGAACTGGAGAAACGGAGATTGAAAGAGAAAATAGGATCCCAAACAGGGCAAAAGCGAGAGTCAGACTTGTGATCGAACTCCCCGAGGTGACTGGCTGTGATTGGCCAGAATCCAACAAAGAGGGCCAATCATCTGCCTCTATTTTCAACCTAACCAGCTGTATCCATACACAATCAGAACGGACTAACGTAAATAGCAAAAAGAAAAGACTTCATTTTGATAGTCCACTTTAAATATTCTGCTGACTATAAGTAACTGCAACTTCTACTAACCCTAACCTACTAATAGTCTAATGACTGCTAGTTGACATGTAGTTGCAAAGTTACTTACAGTTAGTAGAATGTCTAAAGTGGACTATCGAAATAAAGGAGAAATAAACGCACCTCCATCTAAGCTGCGAGACGCCCTCTTACTGGCGGAGCGCTGGAAATGCGGAGCGGGTCTGTCGATCATGGAGCTGGCCTGGCGGGTCTGGGCTTGAGTTCGGCCGCTGTAGCGGAACTTCGATCCCAGAGCCAGGAACTTCCTGGGAGTGGTGGCCGCTTCTGTGGACGTTAACCTGAGACCACAGAGTTCACGTCTCTTCATAATGTACTGGACTTATGAATTCACAAAAACACACAGCCATTAAGACGGGAATACATGCTGTGATGTGTTGTTTGATATGCATACCTGAAGAATGTGTGATGCTCCACACACACTTTCCACAGTTTCTTGGCGGCTTTGTAGTTGGGCAGTTTAAAGCCAATGGCACTTTCATAATGTTCCAGCTAAAAATAAAAAAAATAAAAAAATAATGAAATACCATTCTGAATCTAATATAAAAAGATATTTAGTATGTATGTGCACCTTCTTGCACATAAAGATGCCGTGTTTAATCTTTGATTTTAATTTCCAGTTGTGGAAAGTGAAAAAAAGACAAATCAATACATTATAAAATGCACAATCTAAAAGGTTTTATCAATGTACGTATGTTTCAAACATCAGTATCTGGATAAAGTTATGAAACAATTAAATTATTTTTAAAAATTAAGAAGCTGTCATTGTTTTTTAATATGAAGTTTGATTACATTTTCATATTTAATTTTATTTAAAAGAACAGAAATTAGCTATACAGATTTTTAAAAAAATTCCAATTATTTTTGGATACTAAGATAAAAAATACAAATAAAATAAAAATAAAAGATTGGTTACACCTTGTATTTAAAATCATGTCAAATATTATATTACAATGAATTATATTAGAAAATAAAATTCATAAAGGAAAACAAATATTAAAACCATATTTTTAAGTATTATACAGTGTATATATAGATATATATATCTATATATTATATATATATATATATCTACATATATATAGGATATACTGATATATTATGTTCACATGGCAAGCAACATTAAAACAAAATGTCTATCAAACTTACGTCAGCTGGCCGGATCTTGATGACGAACTGCTAGCGTTTGTAGGAGACACACTTGAGAAACCTTTGGCCAGGAGGAATCGATTAACCTCAGAGCTTTTCTTATACACCAGCCGGCCACTGGAGTCAAACACCCATCATTATACCCCTCCATCCAGATCCTGCCAAAAAGAGAAAATAAAGAACAGGAAAAATCTATATCTTTTGACTTTGATGACGTGAGTCGTACGTGAACCGTAATTGTAATCTCAGTTGTAAATAAACAATATTTTGCAATAACAAATCTCCACCTAGGGGCGGCTTGCTTCTCCTTTACAAAAGGGTCCAATCCTTTATTTAAATCCATGGCTGATTGCAAACAGATTGACCTGGTTTCAGCACCAAAGCTGAGCAGGCTGACAGGCCATGCAATGTCTTTATCCAGCACTCCTGTGAGAATGAAGGACATTCTCAGTCGAACCAATGTTTTATGAAGCTCGATTGCTGATTTCAATAAAGAACACGCGTAGTTTAAATCAGTGCAGATGAAAGTCACACCTGTCTAACCTGGGAAATGTATTGAATGTATTTAAATGGGTCACAGCTCACCTCATAACTGGATACTTTATGCATTTATGTAATGCAATGTATTTATTATTATTATTATCCCTCAACAACCAAAGTTCCTGTAAAAAATACGAATCAATTACCATAATACAAACCCAACTTTGGTATAAAGCATTTAAATAAATAGTTTTATGCCATTTTAGCTTTATTTATTTCATTTTTATTATTTATTTATTCCAAATGTTTAGGAAAATTTATTTATCATTGATTTTATACTGTATTGCCAAACATCTAAAAAACGACAATAAAACAATAATGTATAGCTAGTGTGGGCAGTTTTCTGAAGGTTACCATTTTATTTATTTTTTGTTTGTTTTTATTATTATTATTTATGTATTTATTTTTATGTATTGTCCGTATACTCCAGTTAATCTCCTGTACCTTTGCTGGTGGGAATCAACCCCATACCATGGCCATTTTTTAGCATTCCTCCAGAACAGTGCGTGTGGCATGGTCAGCTTACACATCTGGAAAGGCACCATCAATTCTGAAAGGTGTATATCCAAGTTCTAGAACAACATATGTTCCCATCCAGACGTCGTCTCTTTCAGTGAAGACCTTGCATTTTCCAACATGACCATGCCAGACCGCATACTGCATCAATTACAACATCATGTCTGCGTAGAAGGATCCGGGTACTGAACTGGCCAGCCTGCAGTCCAGATCTTTCACCCATAGAAAACATTTGGCGCATCATAAGAGGAAGATGCGACAAAGACCTAAGACGGTTGAGCAACTAGAAGCCTGTATTAGACAATAATGGGACAACAATCCTATTCCTAAACTTGAGCAACTTGACTCCTCAGTCCCCAGACGTTTGCAGAATGTTATAAAAAGAAGAGGGGATGCCAAACAGTGGTAAACATGGCCTTGTCCCAAATTTTTTTAGATGTGTTGATGCCATGAAATTTAAAAACAAATTATTTTTCCCTTAAAATGATACATTATCTCAGTTTAAACATTTGATATGTCAACTATGTTGTATTCTGAATAAAATATTAAAATTTGAAACTTCCACATCATTGCAATATGTTTTTATTCACAATTTGTACAGTGACCCAACTTTTTTTGGAATCGGGTTTGTACCAACCTTCATTTTTGGTCAGGCAGATTGTAATAAAATGAAAAGATGATAAACAAAACATGAGAGATCATATAAAAGGAATTAAATGACCATCAGGGGAGAAAAGAGAGAAGTATTGTTCTGACAAGGATTGTATGCTCATTAACAGACAGCAAGAGCATCACTCATCATCTATGAGATCAAACTCACAGTGAAGCACCACAGGAGCTTTGAAACATGCTCTGATTGGTGCAGGAGGAATGAGGCGGATCCAGAACAATCAAACCATCAGACTGATTGAGACACACCTAAAGGCCTTCTCAGTTAGAAGGTTTTGTCCTTCCTAGTCCAGTCCTTCTACAAAATCTATATATTAACTGACTTTCTATTAATACAATGCTAAAGTACAGTATGCTCTGCCTACTGGGGCAAACGGGACTGAAAAGCAAATATAACCCACTAACACATTTTCTATTTATGTAAATTGACAATTTCCAGCACATAAACTAGACTATTAATATTTTCTCGTTACGGTCAATTTGTTTCATGTGCTGCGAGGAGTCACAACCAGACTGATATCAGAAAACACAGCGGGAAGTTTTCTTTTTCCCAGATGTCATTTCATTTTCACAGAAGCGCCATCCCAAAAAATCTCATATTCTCCATCACAACACTTCACTTCATGTTTTGAAAAAGAAACACAAACACACATTTTTTTCCCATGCAAAATGTCAAAAATAAACCAAAGTCTAATCATGATATGAATCATGTTTTTTTTTTTTTGTGTGTGTGTGTGTTTGTTTGTGTGGTGTGTGTGTGTGTGTTTGTGGTGTTGTGTGTGTGAGAGTGTGATAGAAGAGAAGTTGTGTGTGTGGTGTAATGAAAAATATTTATAAAATAATATTTTTAATGGTTTACCATTATCCATAAATAAACTCTTCACACTGGCTCTCTTTTTGTTCTTGGGTTCTGAACAGGGAGTTTTATGAAGCTAAGACTCCAGATTATGATCATTCTGTTTCTTATTTTGGGTTCTGCGTCGCTGTTTATTCTCATATCGCATGAACTGCCTGGCCTAATTCATCACAGCATGGTGACGATTGCATCATGAGAACGGATGCAGAAGAGATAGCGTCCTTGTTGAGGGTGTTGGCGTGGCATTAATTCATGATTGGACATCCTCACCCTTATATTAGCACATTAGAAGAGCGTTAACCTCATCAGAAAGCCATAGACAGAAAGGCCAGCTCTGCCCTGCGGTTGCCCACAACCCACTAACTACCCATAAACACCGGCTGCATGTAATGAAAAGATTTTATGTGCTTCCCGATATGCCATGCCCTGAATTGATGTGTGTTTATAGGGTTAGAGGACACCACAGGCTGATTTGTGCATTTTTGTCAGTTGTGGGCATGCAACTCAATGCATGATGCTAGGGTGGTTGTAAAAGTGCATTTCCGAGTTCAGGGGTCAAAATATAATTGAAATCTCGCTTGTTATTATCTATGAACTAAAAAAAACCAGGGACATGTTAGCAACACCAAAGTCAGTGGTTCGATTCCCAGGGAATGCATGAGCTGACGACATGCATACTTTGAATGCAATTACATCTCGTAATTCTCCGCCATGAAAAAAAAAAATAAATAAAAAGTTGACTGTCATTTTTCTCACAATTGCAAGTTTATAACTCACAAATTGGACTTTTCTTCTCAGAATTGCAAGTTTTGCAATCGCAAGTTAACATCAGAATTTCAAGAAAAAAAAAGTTCAAAGTGCTTTGTAGCCTGAAATGAAGACAAACACAGTTTTTGTTTTATCCAGCTGTAATTTCTCAGTGCAATTTATAACATCCAAGTGAAAGATATAACACCAACATATCAGAAAAAAAAATGAATCACTGAGTTGGAAAAAGGATCAACCCCTTTTGTCAGTATTTTTTTGAACCACCTTTTGCTTTAATTACAGCCTTTCGTCTGTTGGGATTTGTTAGTCTCTACTAACTTTGCACATCTAGACTTTGCAGTATTTGCCTGCTCTTCTTTGCAGAACCGCTCAAGTTCAGTTCAATCTGATGGTGAGTGTTTGTGGACTGCAGTCACAGATTTTCAGCGGGGTTTCAGTCTGGACTCTGACGAGGCCATACAAGAAAATTCACCTTTTCTCCTTCAACCACTGTGTGCTCAAGTTTTGCTGTGTGCTTGGGTCATTGTCATGTTGGAAGGTAAACCTTCTTCCCATTGACACCAGATTTTACTCAAGAATTGACAGTATTTGCATCCTCCACTTGTTCCTTCTATCCTGACAATTGCTCCGCCCTGCTGCAGAGAACGCCCATAACAGGATTCACCACCCGCCATGTTTACGGCAGGAATGCTGTTATTTGGATGATGAGCTGTATTGGATTTCTGCCAGATATATCGTTTGGTTTTGAGGCCAAATAATTAAATTTTAGTGTCTTCTGCCTCAGAATCTTCCAGGTGTGTTTTGGCAAAGCTCAGTCTGACTGCATGTGGCCTTTCCTGAGGAGTGTTTTTTTTTCCATACAAGCCACATTTGTGGAGAATTTGTGATATTGTTGTCACATGCACACAATGACCACTCTTTGTCATAAATTCTTGCAGCTGCTTCAGAGTTGCTGTCGGCTCTTGGTCGCCTCTCTGAGCAGTTTCCTCCATCTCTTTCATCAGTTTGGAGCGACGTCCTGATCCAGGGAGGCTCTGTGTTTTACCAAATACTTTCCTCTTCTTAATAATAGTTTTTACTGTGCTTCTAGGCATTGATAAAGCCTTTGAAATGTTTTTTGTCTCCATCTCCTGACTTGTGCTTGTCCACAACTTTATCCCGGAGATCTTTTGACAGTGCCTTGCCACCCATTGTTGATTGTTTGCTTCAGTTGCACTACCAAGGACTGAAATGCTCCAAGAAAACTCTTTTCATGCTGAGCTGAGTTGCAAGTCAAATGGCTTGTGTGCCATTGAGAAGGTGATTAGCTACACATGATTGAGTTTACAAGTCATTTTTAAGAGTGGGGGGTGACCTTTTTTCCAACTCAGTGATTCGGTTTTCTTATATTTTTATTTTCTGACATGTATTTGTGATATCTTTCACTTGGATGCTATAAGTTGCACTGAGCAAATACATAATGCAATCCATGTGTCCATCTTCATGTCAGGTTGCAAAGCAACAAAATTTGATTATTTTAAAGGGGGTGATTCTTTTCTATCCCACTGTATGCATATTTCGTTGTTTTTGGGGTTTTGTACTGCTCCTAACCCTAATTACCAGAAGCATACAACTCCTCCATATTTAACTTCAGCTTCCTCGCTCATAATAGTTGCAGATTCTCTGTCTCTTCAGATTGTTGCTCTGCAATGGCAGTAGTCAATGATAAATCTGACTGAAAATGAAGATAATTCATGCAAATGTCTGCCACGAGAATGGAACAGTTGCATTGCATTATGAATGGCGGTGACATTTTGTAATGCAGCAATGCACAAAACTGAGCTTGTGTAGCTAGAAGTTCAGTTCAGGAGTTAGAGTGCAGGCCTCACTATGACCAATAACAACAGCCTTAGCAAGCGCCGCTGATTATTTCAAATGCTTTTGATAAAACATTTTATGAAGGTGTGCTGGCACTTAGCGTTCAAAAGATAAAGTGGCTGTGAGTTGAGAAGGGGAGTGAGAGAGAAGCAGATAAGAGGGTCTGACTGCGGCCTGCGCAGCACTTACATTAATAAACAATGAGAGGCGCTTGGATTTCAGCTCAAGTACATTCAGGCCAAAGTTTTACGGGAGGCCCGAGAAACAATACGACTGCAAGAGAAGAGTACAGTCAGAATGCTTCAGTGTTGTTTGGCCCACATTAAATATGCTAAGAGAAAAAACCCCAAACTGAATATACATTCACCCTGAACTTCCTCTACAGAAAAGATTCCTGCTTAAAAATGATAGAAAATAGATAATGTAAACATTATATAAAAAATATATAAAGGTGTTTGCCAAGTCTCTCATATTTAGGACTTTTCTAAGTGATAAGATTTAGAAATTTCACCTGGAGGCCAATATACAGTATAATGGAAAAATAATTGCCACACTGTAAAAAATATTTTAAATTTAGGGTAAAAAGTGGAAGGTGTGGTTGCCGGGAAATTACTGTAAAAAAGCCTGTCCATTTTACAACTTATAACCATAAGTGATACTTGAACTATACCAAAATCTACTTTTACCTTAAAAATATCTGATGAGTACTATGATAATAAAGGTGGTACAACAGAAAGCCGCATCAGGGTAACACATGATATTAAAATAATGCAATAAACAACTACATAAATTAATGTACAATTCTGATAACAAAATTAAAAGAAACAAAATTATTTATATAAAATATAATCATATGTGATGTGTCATGCAGGGACTTCTGGGAATGTCCTTTTACTTTTTTTTCTACATAAAATATATCTTAATTCATAGTTTTTACCTGCAAAAAACACATTTTGTTTTTTACAGTAAAATTACATATAATGCTGTATTAAACCATTTACAATTCTTCAGCATGTATATGGTAAGGTAACTTACTGTTTTTAACTAAATTATATGTTAATTAACAGTTTTTTTTTTTTACATATGGAAAAATTGGTCAGCATTTTACAGTAAATTACATATGGGGTGTTAATCCCGTACAATTTTTCACCATTATTAATTTGCCAGTAAAAATTCACCAATTGGTACTGTAATTTATATCAAATTACATATAATCAATGCGTTTAACCTGCAAAACCATGAATTTGAATGTAGTTTCAATAAATGCCATAATATGGGTGCTAAATCCTTTACAATTTTTTTTTCAACCCAAACGCGTATTTTTATGGTAGGCAACTTACTGTTTTTACCTAAACTTAAATGGTCATTAATACTTTTACATGCAAAATAAACACTAATCTGACAGTATGCTATTACAGTAATAATTTTATTGTAATGCTATGTTAACGGAAAGTACTTACCAACAGTTTTCCACTGTAAAATTATATTGGTAATTCATAGTTTTTACTTGCAAAAATCTTAAATTTGACAGTAGTTTACAGTAAAATTACATATTTTATGATGTTTTTTTCTCTCAAAACCATAGATTTGACAGTATATGCATAAGGTAATTTTTACATATTTTTTGTAAAAATTACAAAAAAAGTTTTATAGAGCATCAGAGGGACCTGAACGATACATCATAGAGGTTTGATGTGGACCAGTTTAAAACCACCCAAAAAACATCTAAGCAGTGAGTTTTTCACAGGCAAATGTCATGGTTTCATCAGAATGTGTAAGAATGTAGTTAGATTTGTAGTGCCTTCGTAATCTTTTTGAGACATAGGGTGAGTTTCTCTTTGAAGATGATTTTCTGGTTTGGGGCTTCTGACGGTCTTTTGTCTGCCTGTGCATGTTTTACTGTGAGGGCAAAACTTCAAGAGGTCGTCTTCAAGCTGCTAATATTTCCTGAAGGACAATGTTCTTGTGTAAACATTTGTAAAGAAGAATATTACTATGTAAATGTGATCGACTTGCACTATGTTGGCTGCTCTCTTCCTTTGTTGTGCAACTGTCAAACTCACAGTCTCAGAATCATTTAGGATCATGTAGAAACAAGGACTTCTGGAAAACAGAGTGGCTTTGATGCTGTGAAGAACACCCTCTTTGGATTAAACACAGATATAAAGCATCTCATCAGAGCAAATCACAATGTCCCTCTGGTTTCTTTACTTACTTACACGTTTTTTGAAGTCATACAACATCTGTGTGAGGAACAGACCCAAATTTAGGCATAAATTTTAACAGCATCCATCTACATACACTTAGAAAAGAGCAGTGTGATTATTGTGCCAAACATCTCCTTTTGTTTTGTCACAGAAAAAATAAAGTCCTATGGGTTTGGAACAGAATTTTACAGAAAAATTACATATAATGCGGTGCCATTTACAATTGTTCATCATATATGGTAAGGTAACTAACTGCTTTCATAATACATTATATGGTATTTCACAGTTTTTCACCATAACTTGTATGGTAATTCATAGTTTTTACATGCAAAATCCACTAATTTGACAGTATTATACAGTAAAATTACATACAATGGGATGTTAATCCATTTACAATTTTTTTCACCATTTATGGTAAGGTGCTTTTTACTGTAAATTATATGGTAATTCATAGTTTCTACTTGCAAAATAATTATGAATTTTACAGAGTTTACGGTAAAATTACATAATACAATGTTTTTTTTCCTTGCAAAAAAAAATTTGATATTTGACAGTATTTGCATTTAACATTTCTGCATGGTAAAATATACTAGTATTGCTAGTCATTTATTTGTGGATGCATTTGAAGGCTCTGGCAAGTGTCTGGTAAATCGACACCTTTCTTTAGTAAAATAAATATTATTGGAGTACTTTTTACAAGAAAATAATATTTCACTTTCTACTTTCAAAATTCACGTTTAATTCCGTGCGTTTTCTTGGTAATTATTTGTGAAGTTTACTAAGTAAATCTTTTGTGAAAGTCTATTTGTGAAATTGTTTTACACTACATTGTTTTATACACACAATCTATCAAATAAATTTTTATATCTCATCATCAGTGTTGCTTCTCAAATAAATTGATCTCGTTTTAAGGATTTTTTGAAGTTTTATCTGGACAAGTCAAAATAGACTAATTCAAAACTTACAAAGAAGACACATTGCAGTAAAAAACATTGGTTAGTGTCTAAAGATAAAATATACTAATATTTCAGACTGATTTTCCGAAAATGTTTCATGCAGTCTTGATTATCAGGCAAAATTGACTTGTTCTAACATATATTATTTTTATTTTTACTGTTTACATATATTTACTGCAAAACAAGACAAATATAGACAAAGTACAAGGTTTTTTTTATACTAAAAATGTGACTTTTTGTGAGATTTTAGTGAATGTTTCATATGTTTTCCCTTGAAGGGTCCTCAACAGAGAGGATGTCTAAAAGGGGCATTTTATTTTCATTTCTCCGGCCTGTTGTACAGCAGCTTTTGCCTTTGGTTTTCCGCAGGGACGCGTGGCCCAGATAAACCGAGCACTGCAGCTCTGTTCACAAGCAAATGATGTCCACATGTCCACTGTGTGTTCCCTACTGCATAGATCAATTATAGTTCGCTGAACTGCACGGCTAGCAGCCGTTCCTGCTCACAAATCCAGCTAGATTTCATGACTGGTGTGTTCAGAAGCAGGTTTGGCTGCAACACGGCTAAACATGAGGTCGCAAACTTTATGAAGTCATTGCAAAGCCATTGCTCAATGCTCACACATTTACAAAAGTGGGAGTCTTAAATAGTAAAAACAATATATATATCCTTGAACCAAAATCAATTAAGAAGCAACACCGCATAAGATCTTACAATGCTTTTCATAGACTGTATTTATTATTTCTGCATTCTGTCTTACTGCACTTACATATTTTGCCACTTGTTTTTTATTTAAGTTGTTTATACTCAAAATATGTGAAACAAAAGACAAAATACACTTATATAACCGACACAGTCTATCAAAACAAGTCTTAATATCTTTTGCAGTGTTGCTTCTGATGTAAATTGATCTTGTTTTGAGGATTTTTAGATATTTTAACTAAACAAGTCAAAAAAGATTAATTACAAACTTACAAAGAAGTCTCTTTTTTGTTTTTTTTTTTTTGCAATAAGACACATTTGTAAGTGTCTAAATACAGGAAAGATACTATTATTCCAGATGATTTTCTGAAAATGTCTATGCATTATTGATTATCAGGTATTAAATAACTTCTCGAAGGATTTACTGTTTAGATATATTTACTGCCAAACGAATGGACAATATGTGACCCTGGAGCACAAAAACAAGTCATAAGGGTACATTTTTTTTAAATTGTGATTTTTATGCATCATCTGAAAGCTGAATAATAAGCTTTCCATTGATGTATGGTTTGTTAGGAGAGGACAATATTTGGTTGAGATACACTATTTGAAAATCTGGAATCTGATATTGAGGAAAATCGCCTTTAAAGTGGTCCAAATGAAGGTTCTTAGCAAAGCATATTACTAATCAAAAAATAAGTTTTAATATATTTACAGTAGGAAGTTTAAAAAATATTTTCATGGAGCATGATCTTTACTTAATATCTAATGATTTTTGGCATAAAAGAAAAAAAAAAATCGATAATTTTGACCCACACAATGTATTGTTGGCTAGTGCTACAAATATACCCCAGCGACTCAACACTGCTTTTGTGCTGCAGGGACACATATGTATAATGTAAGTATTAACAGTTAGTAGTAACTGTAAAATATTAATTATAAGTAAAAAAAACATAATAAAACTGTCAAAAGCGTTCGTGAAATATTGCCTTAAAACTGAAGCATGTGACTTAGTTGATGTTAAATGACTGTTCACCTGTTTGGAAACAGTCATTATTTAAGTTGTTTCATTTGGTGATTCTAGTGGCACAAACATGACACACTTCAGCTATAATTATGATTACACTGTTTGTGATGCCACTAGATTATCATTTTTTGGAACAATAATCCTCAGAAAAACAGTTTGAAGTTGAGAAAGTTGAGTCACATGGCAGAAGGACTGAGTGATGGTCACATGATCCTGTTGGTCTGTTAAAAATATCCTCCAAAAATCAGTTTTCTTCAGGCGTCCAGGGCACGTGCATGTGTGTACGTGTGTGTGTTCTGTTTTCTCATGATTCTCATGATGAGTCATTCTGCAACCAAACAACCAATTTAGCTGCACAAACTGGCTGAGATCATTAGCATTCAGTGTTGATGAGCGTTTTCCCAGCAGCAGAGGCTCTGGGCTTTCGCTCGACTCGCTTGCATCGCTCAAAAACAAAGGCAAAAATAGTCTTGATTTAAACAGGGTGTGAAGTCGAGTTCTGTCTCTGTCCCGGTTGGATAAATATTGACTGTTGTGGAGCAGATGGCCGGGGTGTTAGACTGGGTTTGAGGGAGAGAAAGAGGCAAACGTCCGGGATCAAGACTGACATCTGGTCTCGCGCTCCGTGAACACGCTTTATACGTTTGGCTCATTGAGTCATCAGAACAACTTCACCAAACCAAAAATCTCTTTCTCAATCAGTATTTTTTTCTTGTTTTCTAGTAAAAATATCGAAACATCCTAAAATCAAAATCGCCTTGTTTGACTGTAAAAAATTATTGATTTTAGGAAACTAAACATAATTTACTTTGGGTAACCCTATACATTTCCAATGCATTTAAAGTTATCTTAAATTTTGGAACTAAGAAAAAAAAACATAATTAAAAAAGTACAAAAAAATATAACTAATAAAGATATTTTACAGTGTTTGATAAACAATATCATTGATTTGTATGCATGTATGTGTTTGTGGTTAATTTTTTTTCTTCAATACAAGTATATTTTCAAAAACGTTAGGTTTGGTAAGATTTTAAAAATGTTTTTGAAAGAAGTCTCTTCTGCTCGCCATAAGGCTGCATTTATTTGATCAAAAATACAGTAAAAAACTGTTAAATATTATTACAGTTTAAAATCACTGTTTTCTATGTGAATATATTGTCAAATGTAATGTATTCCTGTGATCAAAGCTGAATTTCAGCATCATTACTCCCGTCTTCAGTGTCACAGTCTCAGACAATCAGCTAATCTGCTGTTTGATGCTCGAGAAACATTTCGATATTATCATGTTGAAACAGTGTGCTGCTTTCGTTTACTTTATTTTAAAATGAGTTAAATTCAGTTATAATTTAATTTTGTTTTAATTCGTCTGTGTGTTGTGTCGTTTTCAATATATTTTTAATAGATTATATAGTTATTATTTTAATTATGTTATTTCAGGTTTGGTAATTGTATGCTTCAACTTAAATACAGTTTACAGAAAAAAACAGAATTTAAACTTATTTTATTTCAGTTAGTTGTGAAGGAAAATTGTCTCATTTTTATGTTATTTCATTTGATGTACTTTGTTTGGCCACCTTAAAATATAAAGACAACTAGTGTTTATATTTTGCATCTTTTATTTTGTCATTGTAGTAAAGAAAAAATATTAAAATATTATCTTCATATTTTTGTGGAAATTGGGATAACATTTTATTTGTTTAGGATTTTTTTTTTAGATGAACAGAAAGTTCAAAAGAGCAACATTTATCTGAAATATAAATCTTTTGTAACTTGTCTTACTGTCATTTTTGATCAATTTAATGCATAATAAAAGTATTGATTTCTTTAAAAAAAAAAGTCTAACATTTTAGCAACTGCACAGCATCACCGTGGCAATATCCTAGCATCATGCTGGAGAGATCTGCATGAGCAAACACCACTAACATCTTCAGAAACGGTATATATCGCATTGACTTTGACATTAAAAATCATATATGAAGTCATATGAAGTCTTAAAGAGTTTTCATACGGACACACTGACAGCTCTAATCTCTCCTCCTCTAGGTGACGGGTTCACATCCTCCACTAAACGCCTGATCTGAGCGGCTTTATTTAGCGTACGCTGAGGTTTGGATTACTGAGCCACAGGTAATGGGATCCGTCCGGAGCGATTCTCTCCCCTCACGAGGAGCGGCTATCTCCGTCTCAAAGTGGCCTCTTCAGAGATCACTGCGGGCCGTGGATAAGCATCGCAGCGGTGTGCAGACTCGAGAGAGACGTCACTCACTTTGGCAGAGTGTTGTGATAAACACACGGCTCTGGCTCTGCCGAGGGTTCGCCACCTTGTACGTTTCAATCCATATCACTTTCACTAGATTAAATCGAGCAGCGGCTGTCTGTCCTGATTGTCCTTTGGCCCATTAGGAAGAGTTATTCATGGAAATGTGTCACTGAGATGACCGAACACTTGGGTCATTTCGCCCGCGGCCATCGTTTCTTTTGTTCAGTTTATTCTGTGAGATCACAGTCACTATTTAGCGTCAAGTAGTGTTATTTTATTATCATTACTATACTTACCAATTTTTAATATTTAAAAAAAAACTGAATACACTGTAGGAAAAAATCTTTAGAAAAATGGATAATGTCCTGGTAGTAAATATTCCATTAAATCTACAGACCTTTCCTTAAACCGTAAAACACAATTCAATGCAATACGTAATTCAAAATATGGGTAAAACCCTGAAAAAACTACATTATTTCATTAACAGAGTACATTGGGAAATAAATAAATATTACTGATTTTTCTTAGAGTGCATTGTTTTTATTTTAATTTAAAAGTTTTTGTATATTTTTGTTGTATTTTAGTCATTTTTATTAGTTAAAAAAATGTCTATTTAAGTTGTATTTCGTTTAGTAATTTTATCGATTCAACTTAAATTAAAAAGCTTTATTAAATAAAATAAAATATAATAACAAATATTATTTCAGTTAGTACGAAGGCAAAATGTAAAACTTTTACATTATTTTAAGTAACGTAAATATTTTAGTTTACAATGACATCAAGTATGAATAATGCAAGTGTCAGTTCATATTATCCACTTTTAGTCATTTGTTTTAATTAAGTTGAGTAAAATTGTGCAAGAACAATATGAGTTTCATAAGGAATAACAAATATCTATTTATTTAATTTTTTAAAATTTAAACATTGTGGTCATGTACTAAACAAAATGAACATACTAACATACTTTAACATACTAGTGGTAGTGCTGTAAAAAAGATTAACATACTCACAATTAATATCATGATTTCTGAAAAGTCTTTAGAAAGCAAAATTAAATAGTGATATACATTAAAAAAAAATTCATTAATATCTTAAATGCATGTTAACTTTGATACATTTTGTAAAATATTTCTGCTTAATAATCATGATTTGTTCACATCCCGTCAGAATGACCATAACTGCAAGTTTTAGTTGTAAAGGCTGTTTATATCTTTCTCGAACTCATAAATACATATTGCAAACTCTGAATTGAATGAGTTTTCCCATTTTGTGATGTTATTAAAAATGAAAGGTAATCAGGGAGCATCCGTGACACATATATCTGCATTATATATCATTTTATTATAGCTGAGGAGTCTTTTTTTGTTTAATATTTTGCATTAATTAATGTAATTGTAGTATTTTCCTGTCGTCAACAGCAGAGCTGCACGTGGATTTATTTTGGCATTATGAACGTTGCCATAGAAACTAATACTTTTCTGAGTCTGAGGATGAGAACAGCTCAGAGCAGAGTCTGGTGATTACGGTAACTCCACGAGAACCGTTTTAGAGTGGCTTGTTTATCTAAAGCCTTAATACTGAGCATGAGACTCCAGCCTCGAGCCGGATCAGAGACGTGAGACTGAACTCTTCTGATTGAGACAGAAACACCCGAGAAACTGCGGTCAATCACTCAGATCGCCCTAGCAACTGCATAACAACCAGTGTTATTTCAGTATAACATTACAGTATTCATTAACATTTTGAATTAGCTTTTATTTTTATATTTTCATTTGTCATTCTAATTTTATCTTTTAAGTGATTTTGTTGTATGTTTTTGGCATGTTTATTAGCTTTTTTATATTTCTGTTTATTGTAGTATTATTTACATATTAACATATAATATTAGAGTATTTATTAATTAACATTTTGAATGAGCTTTATCTTTATATTTTCAGTTGTCGTTCTAATTTGCTTAAGGTTTAGTGTTTTTGCTGTGTGCTTTTTTTAATTATTTTTTTTATATGGCTATTATTGTAGTATTAGTATATATTATTTTATAATATTTTGTATCTAATATATATTTTGAATTAGATTTTTTTATCCATTTAAGGTTTATGTGCATTTGTCATTCTATTAGTTTTTTTACGCATTTAGTTTTTAAACCTTTTTTTAATTTCTAGTTTAGTATTATTTATACACTATTTTATATATTATCAATTTATAAGTCATATTTTGAATCAGCTTTTATTTTTATATTTTCAGTTGTGATTGTAATTTTTACTAATTTTGTTCTAAGTTTACTAATTTGTTTTTGTCATTTTTATAATTTTTTTTATATATATTTTTTCTAGTACTTCAGTTTAAGCTTATTTCAGTTAGTGGCTAAAGCAACATTTAGAATTTTGTGTCTTAAATTTTTTCAACTAATATTTATTTAAATTTTTTTTTGTTTTGTTTTTGTTTTGTTAACGGTCACCGTAAACAGGTATTTTGTTTACAGTCACTCTAAACAAAACGTAAGCAACCATAAGCAATATTATGTCTTGTGTTTTAATTACCCACAATGCACCTCCTGACCACCATAACATATTTACACACGGACTGATCTGATTGCCTCCGTCTGGCTTCAATCTCAGTCTGATCAATCAACTTCTGTAGTACAGAAACAAATCAATCAATACCAATCAGCTGAGGTTTCATCAGTAAATGCGGAAACCTTCACGTCCGTGATTCGCTGTGTGCAGTAAATTACAGACGGCCTCACATCACTGTTGCTCTTAACCTTTCCACGGCATAAAGTCTTCTATAGCAGCGCTGGGACAACAGAGTCACGTTTAATGAGCTTCGTGTCTGCATTAATTAGACGCACAGCTGTTGTCAAGCTGCTCAGGCCACCAGAAAAACCTACAGCTAATCAAAACCCAATACAGACATAACAAAGATGCAACAAGAGTAACCGAATCCGGAGCCGTTTCTCGAGATTTTTCCATGTTCTGTTATAGATTTGCACAATCTGATCTGAACACAAAGGCAAACTGAATTATGATCTTCTCCGGACTGGATATGAATGACTCTTAATGGTGTCACAGACAGGGTTTCCAGAACGTGTCGGATCTCCAGTGAGATTCTCGTTCAGATCGAGACGGATTGGGTCGAAACCAGTTTTCACCCCTCAAGACAGCCTGTCTTCCTCTCAGCACATTTTAATAACCAGAAATATGTTGTCTATCATTCTTCTCTTGACGACTTACGCAGCACCAGCAGTGTTGGGGAAAGTTACTTTTAAAAGTAATGCATTACAATATTGCGTTACTCCCTAAAAAAGTAACTAATTACGGTACTTAGTTACTTTTTATGGAAAGTAATGCGTTACGTTACTTTCGAGTTACTTTTTAAATATAAGCAGGGCTTGATTGTTTTGAATATAAGAAGTTCTATTTATAGCACATATAAAAGCCCTTTCACACCAAAAAGTGTAATGAATAAAGCTCAGGCTGAAGCACAAGTAACTTCACATCTGTACAGAAGAACGCAGGAGAAGACGGTTCAACGCTCTTCAGCAATAAAAAAATCAATGAAGCACAATTGTTAGTTTATCTAAAGTCATTTTTGCTTATTAGTACGGTTGAACTGGATCATCAAAAGGTCAGCAGCAAATACATTAGTTAATAAAATGGGATTAGAGAAATCAATATAATTATTAATATCAAAGGTATTGTACTTTTTTTTAGAGTTTAATTAATTATTTCAGCTCAGTTTCAGTTAAGTTTAGACATAAGATTCATTATTTTTTCAGATAAATATTTATATTTATTTTTTATTTTTAGTTTATTTCAGTTTTAGTTTTAGTCATTTTAGTACTTCAACTAATTTAAGTTGCCAAGGCAACATTTCTACTTTTTAAGTTTTTTTAATATAACATACAGTTTTTAAGTTTTCAAGTTTAAGTTTTATTTTATTTCAGCTTCAATTTCAGTTACGTTTTTTAAGTTTAGGTTTTTCTAATCTAATATCTATTTTTTGTTTTAACTCTTTTCAGCTAATTAAAGCTTTAATTTATTTTATTTCAGTTTCAGCTTTATTAATTTCAGTATTTAAATAAATAACTTAAATGTATTTACTTCAGTTAATTGCTTTTAAGTTTAAGTTTTCTTAACATTTATATTTTATTTCATTTCAGATTTACTTTAACAAGAGCAAATTTTAATCGTTTTAATTAACAATAACAACACTGTTCGGGACTGACATACTCAGCATGTGTGTGTATTTTAGTTTGCCGGGCTGAGAGTGTTTAGTCCGATCTAATGAAGGATGCTAATGAATTCTGACGTCGTTCTGTCCTGTTTGGCAGCGTCTCTGTTGGCACACATGAACATCGCTTTGAACAGCTGTTGTAATCATGTGATTTTTCAGTGTAAAACTTGCCCCCCCCCCCCCCCTCCCAAAAAACCCTCGAGATGTTTTCTTTCTAAGTGGGAGTAAAAAATGCAGGAACTTGCAGAAACATGACAGCATGTGAGATCTCAGGAAGAATATTTTAGTCATGTGTCAGGTTTCCTGTGCCCTATTTCATAAAATAATCACTTAACTAAATGTAGCTTTAATTAGATGTAGCTTTACAACCGAACAAGGCACTAATCAAATGATCAAAAACGCTCTTCTAGAACGAAGCACTGTGAAGTCAGATTCAGAGCGAAATCCTTTGTATGAACAGGATTCCAAACCAAGCTATCATTTGAACCACTTTGAGATAATATATATTTGACTAAGTTACTATTTTAATAATATCATGGTTCTCTGATGTCAGTTAATTGTCGCATGACATGCAAAAAATTAAACGTTGTAAAAGTAAAAGTGTTTCATTTTGATTTATGTATACGTATATATATAATTTTAAAATGTTTGATTTAATACATTTTATAAGTGTTTTGTGTATTTATTTTTAAATGATTTATTCATTGTCCTTTTCATTTTTAGTTTTCAGTATGTTTTAGTTTTTTGCTTATTGTGCTATGTTTTATCATTTTAATTGTACATAAATTAAGGCATTTAGTGTTGATTTTGATTGCTTATTTAAATTATTTTTTTATTATTGTAATTTAACATTTTATAATTGAATGATGTTTTAGTAAGTGTTGTATTTGATGTTGTTATTTCTTTTACTTATCCTATTTAATAGTTTAATACATTTTAGTAGTGTTTATTTGATTGCTTTTATGGGATTTTTCTGTTTATCATTTATAAATGTTTAGTGTTTTATTTTGATTGTTTTATTTGAAAAGTATTATTCATTATATTTTACTTATTTATTTATATATGACTGAATTATGTTTTAATTGATTTTTTTTTTGTGTGTGTGGGGGGGGGGGGGGGGGAGGACAATTGGCGCACCAACTGTTTTCAAACATTATAATAATCAGAAGGTTCTGAGCAGCAGATCAGCATATTATATGATTTCTGAAGATCACGTGACACTGAAGACTGGAGTAATGATGCTGAAAATACAGCTTTGGATCACATTAATAAATTACAAATTTAAAATGGAAAACAGCAATAATATTGTAATACTATTTCACTGTTTCTACTATATTTTTGATCAAATAAAGGCAGCCTTGGTGAACATAAGAGACTTCTTTAAAAATCACACACACACAAATCTTCATTGTGCCAAATAATTACTGCTCAGTTTTATAATCCGATAGCTCCATAATCAAAAGCACATGTAGGCACTTGTTGCATCTCAGCAAGCAAGTGTCAAAGTAGCTTCTCAAATATTCCTCACACAAACTAAACATTGAGTTTCTAAATCTGGTGACAGGTTGTGTGTTAGTAGGCCTACAGCACGTTCCCTGTCCTTGTTCGTCCTCTGCGGGGAGTAAACTTTCACCGAGCTCAGATAACCTGTTTCTAGTGTTTGTGATGAGCGCGAGACGCGCCGGTTTGATGTGATGGTGGCGTGTGAACATGAGCTGGTGTGGCTGACATCTGTCTGCGCCGTGACTGACATGTTTTGCCAGGAGATGACAGATACCTCCACCAGCGCGCTCAAACGTCAGCCGCCTCGAGGATCCAACACGCTCCTGCGTTTGTCACCGAGACACAGCACGTGCCATTACTACACTTGAATAATGGAGTCGGGCTTGAGAACGCGGCCTTGAATGTTTGAGATGGATCTGCATCAGTGATCTGCCCTATGTGACCTGAAAGACCATCTTAAACCAATTTCTCTTTATTCCTTTAAACTCATTACAAGGCCAGAGGAAGCGACTTTCATTAAATATGAATGCGGCCCAAAGATTACATAAGCCTTTATAAATGACTCCAGCTATTTGCTGCAACAAGACAGATAATATTCCTCATCGCTAGCAGTGTCCTAACTAGACACAAGCGATAAAAGCTTCCAATTAAATCTGAGTTTCAGTCTGAAGCACCAGCAGCAGTTCATTTTGTGCGTTGCTTGGTTGCTATTTATGTGGCATTGCGCTGCGCAGCTCTACTCGCTGTGCAATCTCACTGGTCATCAAATATGCTTTGATTAGCTGTGATCAGTGGTATTTTAGCATTATTTAAGTAGTATTTATTAATAGCTGTTATTTTATATTAATGTTAATATTTATATTAATATTATATTTTATTTTTATATTAATTAATTGTGCGTTTTATTTTGATTTTTAATTTAAGTTTTAGTAACTTGCTAAGGTTGTCATTAGTTTTTTATATTTATATTACCTTTATTTTTAATTTCAGTTGTGGTTTAGCATTTTAGTACTTTTTCGTTTAAAACATATTGAATAAGCTTTTATTTGATATTTTAATATTTTTTGAGTGCAAGGGCAACTTTCTAAAGTTTAGTTTTCATAGTTTTTATATTATATTATTTTAATTTTCATTCAGTTTTCAGTTTCATTTTAATCCTTTGTTATTTGCTTTTGTAATTTTTATTACTTTGTTTTTAATTTTTATTTAGTTGCCAGGCGCATTTCTAAGTTTCGTTTTTCCATTTTGTAAAGATATTACTTTTATTTTTAGATTTCCAGTTTTCAGTTTAATTTTAGTTTGCCACTTTGTTATGTGCTTTGCCCATTTTATTTCATTTACTTAAGAATTTTATTAGCTTTAATTCAAATTGTTACTTAGGTTTTGTTGTAGTCAGTTAGTACTTAAACTTATTTTTATTACATTTAGTTTTTTTAAGCTACATTTTTCATCTAATAGTTACTGTTACACATTTTTGAACGAAAATGATTTGCATTAGTTTCAGCAGTAACAGCACTGGCTGTGATTGTCACGTAATGTTCAGTGTGTGAGACGTGATCCTGCAGCAGATCCGACTGCATTACTGTATATGCCAATATAAAACGCCACATCATATTAAGTTTTACAGACTCGTGTGTCGGTCAGCCCAGCGTTTGTAGTCAAATCAATGTCCAGGACTCATCTATTCTGTTTCTTTCTATTCTGACCGATTCCCAGAAGAGGATGAGGGGAAGCCAGCAACGTGTTTATTTCTAGAGAATAATGGCTCTAATTGGTAAATGAGTGTTGATTGATTGTGGGCCGGCATCGGCTGAACCGCGAGTGAAGGATGTCTTTAAATAGAGCTTGTGACAGGAGGGTGGACACTAGAGCCGCTTTACATTCCCATAGAGAGGATCCGAGAGCAAGCTGCTGCCGAATCACACCCAACGAACAGAGCATTACAGCAGAGTAAACTACCTTCAACCGTCTGTTTGTTGTTTCAAGTATTTATTTTTTTTGCTGTATTTTACAAATGAATACAATTTGTTACAAATGAGATTACACCTGTAGGGACTAAATGCAAAAAAAAAAAAAAAAAAAAAAAAAAAAATATATATATAATATATATATAATATAATATATATATATATATTATATATATATAACAATAAAAAAATATATATATATATATATATATCTATATATATATATATATATATATTTTGTGTGTGTATATATATATATATACTATATATATATTTATATAAACATAAATACAAAATTAAACAAATAAAAATAAACTAATAAAAACAAATAAAAAAATATAAAAATAAATTTCAAGTATGTTTAATGGTAGTTATATTCTGGCTGTAGGTAATAATATTTAAAAAATCATAAAAATGCGTACATTAAGATAGAAAAAATTATACATATGACAACATTATTGAAAAAGTATAATATACATTACACACAATTGCAATACTGTATTTCAGATGTCTTGTTGAATCTGTAGTGCTTTGAAAATGTTTTGAAAGTATGTATTTTTTACTGTAACTAACAAAGAGATCTAAGAGATTTACGTTACTCAAAGTAAGACGCTGAATGCATTAAGATTAGCATAGTACAATAACACTCAATCTCAGTTCTGTAATGACAAAAAAAGGGACTTATTTACAAATAGTACACAAAATGTAACCATAATTTGTGTACATATTTATTAGTGCTTGTCAAATCGATTAATCGTGATTAATTACATCCAAAATAAACGTTTTTTTTCACATATATGTGGGTTTTACTGTGTATATTATTATGTATATATAAAGACACACGCATGCATGATATATTTAAGAAAAAATATGTTACGTTTATATATTAAAATATATCTATATATGATATAAATTATAAGAATATAAATATATACATGTAAATACAAATATGTACTGTATGTGTGTGTATTCTACAGTATATACATAATAAACATACACAGTACACACACATATATTATGTAAATAAAAACTTTTATTTTGGATGCGATTAATCACGATTAATCATTTGACAGCACTAATAATGTACATACAAAATATGTAAATAAAATAAAAATAACATAAAATGCATAAATCAAATTACATTTTGCAATGCATTCTCCGAGCGTTCTGTGTTGATATATCAGCGGCAGGCCAGGCCGAATTGCACGACTCAGGTAATGCATTAATATCAGGCCGAATCCTCATGAAGGATGATAAATGTCAAAGTGCATGAGTCACCAGCGCTTTAATAAGACTCAGCCTCATCAGGATGTTCAGCGGCGCTCTGAACTCAAACACAGTGACTCACAAAGAGCCTCGTTCACACCTGAAGCTCCGGCATCAGCCATTAATAGCTCACTGGCACTCAGCACATCGCACCTTTATTTGGGAGCGCAAATTAATCTGCCATTTACAAAAGCATGCAACTTTTTGTGCGTCACTGTTTTTCTGTGTTTAATTACGTGCTTCTCGGTTTCACACAGTGGCAGAGCGTCTCGGCTCTAAATATAGCGTCTAATTCAATAATTGCCGTTTATCCACAAACTCTCCTGCTTGGATGTTACTGAGGCGTATCGCTCCTGCACCTCGCCGCACGCAGGGCTCTTATTACATTTCTTTGACGGCCTTAAATATAAACTCGCTGCCTAACAGCGGTCTTACGCGAGCACCGAGCAGATGCTGTGTTTCCTGCTCCTAAATTAAATTACTCCGGCCTGCCAGACGAGGCGACTGTGTGTCTGCACTTGAGAAGGAGGGAATGGAGACTTATGGATCCAAATGGATTTCAAATAGAATTTAGAGCCGGGCTTTGGTTTCTCAAACGCGGGTGACCGTCTTTAACAACACTGAGACGCTGGTGTTACCGTATATGAAATCACAGACATTGACAGACCAACTGTGAGGTCAAATTAGCTTTGGTAAGTAAATTAACGCTTTAAGTGTCTAATCTCAGTATTTGTCAGCCTGGCAGATATTAGTGTTGATTAATATTTTGAACTAGGCTTTATTTTTATATTTTCTGTTATCATTTTATTATGTAGTATATATACAAGTTTTAATAATTTTATTATGAGTTTTTGTCATTTTTTTTAACCATATATGAAATATTATATGGAATCACAATAAATACTGAGGGAGGAAAACAGATGCATGAAGGGTCTAAAATTCCACACCAACACATAAATGTCAGTAAAAATGGGATTTGGTAAGTATTATATGATTATATTATTATTTCAGTATTTGTTCAACCTAAGAGATATTTTAGTAGCATTTAATAATTATAGTTTGTATTCATATTTAGATTTTAATTTCCTGTTTTCATTTTGAATTTGTAGTATTTTTATTATGATGTTGATATTTTTATTTTATGTCTGCTGTTTCATTTGAATGTAGTTAGGTTTTTTAAATAGTTTTTATTAATATATTGAATTAGCTTTTATTGTTATGTTTTGGTTTTCATTTTAAGTTACTAGTATAGTATTTATTAATATTTGGAATTAGTTTTTATTTTTATGTCTTCTGTTTTCATTTTAATTTGTAATAGTTTTTTTATTTTTATTAATATGTTGATACTTTTTAAAAAATATATTTTTGATATTATTTTTGTATCTTCTGTTTTCATTTTAATTTGAGTAGTTTTTGAGTAATTAGTAATTTTGTTGTGTGTTTTTGTTTCATTTGTATTTGTCAATTTTGGTCTTCTTTAAATATTTATATAGTTTTACATTGTTATTTCAGTTACTCAAGTCAAAAAATGAGCAACTAGCTTTAAAATAATATAAGTTAAAGTTTATTTAAAAACTATTTTATTTTATTCCTGTTAACATCTATATTATTTAAATTAACACTTTTTATGGTTTTGGTTTAAGTTAACAATAATAACCCTGAACCTAATTTTCTATGTAATAATGATAATCTATTGTTGAAATATAATAAATACACGCATATATGCGCAAACACCCTCTATTCAGTCAGTCTGGCTCAATTCTGATGATTTATGCAGTTTTTATTCTGCAAATTCTGCAAAAATGAATTACCATTTGGATGTAAATGAGGTCTATATTGTATGTAAATTAGAATCCATTGCATTTAAGTTTGTAATAGTTCTTAATGGCTCACTTCTGATAATTATTATATTGTTTATGGCCATGACCTTGAAATCACTGTAAATATAGAGCAGCAGCTCAGTGAAATAACAGTAACAGTAAAGCACCACACCATCCTGATGTTAGATGCTGATAGCCTGATGTTGTTCTCCATTATTCTTCCAATAAAATCAATCTTTCTGATGACTTTGTCAGCATGTCATGCACAGACTGTCATCTGGTGTGTGTTTGTGGTCCGTGAGCTCAGATCTCTGCGGATGATTCATCTCCTGGAGTTCTGCAGTTATTGCTCGGCCTCTCTGCTCTCAGCGCCCCGCACCTGTTATTCATTCTCTGTGCTCTCCTTCAGAGCCTCTGGGCTTTGAGCCTCGCTCTGGGCGCTCAGGATGACAGATAGAGCGATGGAGCCACGAAACACACAGAACATTCATCCTCCTCTGGATCTATCTATCTACACTGTAACTGATATTTGTAATTTGAACAGTATTTTACTGTAATATGTACAGTAAGATGCTGTAAAATGTGTATACAGTATTTTTCTGTAAACAGCAAAGGATTATGGGAAAATATACGGTCACTACTGAAGTATTTCCTCACTAATGTAAATCAATGTACAGTATTGAACTTGCCCGCGAAAAACTGACCAATGGCAAGGGGGATTTATTTTTTGACTGTTTGGTTGAAGTGGCCAATCTGGCCATAAAAGGACAAAAGAGACATGTTAACTCGACAAAAAGGTTAGTATATTATTTCTGTTTTATGCAAAACTGCTATATTTTAAGATATTTTCACTTGCTAACACCAAACTAACATTATTCATCGTGTCATTTTTCATGTCGGGAGTTGGAGCCTTTTTTTTCTGACTGAGGGCCGGAATGCCGCCAAAAGGCTGATAACATCGACTGCTGAGTAAGTTAAGGTCACCTATATTAGACGAAATAAACCTTAGTTAAACCGAGAAACACGTTTGTACGTTCTGCTGCCCTTTAATGCAAGTTAGCTCCTCTGACGAGTCGTTATTTAACCTTAACAGCTAATTAACGTGAAATACTGAGGTAAAGTGCGTTAGGCAAACCACTGTTTCAGTGGAGATATTAAACAGTAATTCCCAGTACTTCTTTTGTTTGTTATTTTCAAGTTTCTATTCTGGATGTCGTCTGCATCGTCGGAGGTGTATTTTGGATCCCCTTCTTGTGAATGCCATAGTATCGATGATAACATCAACTGGTAAGTTAATAATGCCAGTTAGCCGAGGTTAACTAAGTTAGTTGAACAAAGAGAAACATAGTAAGTTATCTTCTCTACTCTGCCTCTTTATCGCAAGTAAGGTAATTATCTTCAAATGCTATTTAAGTCAGAAAGTGTGTACCAATGTCGTATTTACTTTTATAGTACTTTGCCTAATTCAGTGACAGACCTAACGTTAAACATACACAGCGAGCAACAAAGCCTAGACGTTACCGAGACCCTGAGTTAAGAAACACCACTGTTAAAAACATATTGTGTATTTTATTTTCAAGTTTGTGGTCATGTCGTCTGCATCGTAGTCTTTTCCTGTGAGTTCGTCGTAGCGCGTTTTGGCTTTAACCAACAGGTGAGCGGCATCAACTTAACTAACGTTAATAAGTTAACTAAATAGCCAACTAGCCTCTAGCTGCTGTTCTCCACTAACTGACAGAACAGGTTGACTTTTTAAAGAGAGGAACATTCTAGCAATATATTAATATATCAAGTTTTGCTGATAAATATTACAAATGTTTATTTTATTAAAATGTAAATTGTTACTCTACATCAGTTTTTTTCTGATCATAAACTACAGTAACACAAAAAGGATGTTGTGACTGTCTGTTACAGGAGATTTCTCCAAGCAAAAACAGGATCCTGACTACGAGAGGCAGAATCGTCATACAGCCAGCTGTCCGTTTTACAGAAATGCAGAATTAGGTAACACAAAATACATTTAGATTCATTCCCTGGGAGTCTAACAGGGGCGGCACTAGGGGTGGGCTAAGGGGGCTGAAGCCCCAAATGTTTTAATTTGTAGTATTTTTTTTCAAACATTTTTATTAATATGTTGATATTTTTTATTTTTATGTCTTCTGTTTTCATTTTAATTTGTAATAGTTTTTTTATTTTTATTAATATGTTGATACTTTTTAAAAAATATATTTTTGATATTATTTTTGTATCTTCTGTTTTCATTTTAATTTGAGTAGTTTTTGAGTAATTAGTAATTTTGTTGTGTGTTTTGGTCATTTGTATTTGTCATTTTTGGTCTTCTTTTAAATATTTATATAGTTTTACATTTTTATTTCAGTTACTTCAAGTCAAAAATGAGCAACTAGCTTAAATAATATAAGTTAAAGTTTATTTAAAAACTATTTTATTTTATTCCTGTTAACATCTATATTATTTAAATTAACACTTTTTATGGTTTTGGTTTAAGTTAACAATAATAACCCTGAACCTAATTTTCTATGTAATAATGATAATCTATTGTTGAAATATAATAAATACACGCATATATGCGCAAACACCCTCTATTCAGTCAGTCTGGCTCAATTCTGATGATTTATGCAGTTTATATTCTGCATTCTATTTATATTTATATTTATATTATTACAGTGTCTTATGCACATGAAGATTGAGTTTTCATGCGCATTCTAATTATTTCTGTTAAACCAGCACTTAAACAGCAAAATGCAGCTGCTTCAGGTATCTTTAACTTACTGTAGCCTATAAATTCATAATACTGATCTCACTATCTGTCAAAATTTGATTATTATTACTGTATAGCATCAAATATAGATTTTTAAGTAGGCCTATTATATGTACAGACTTTCTTGGACACACACGCATTTAGAGCGATTATATGAACAGATTGGTTAGCATTTAGCCTGGTCTGTGGCAGGCTTTACTAAGAGTCAGGGCAACAAAATTCAATAAACAAGAAGTTAATATTAAAGCTATTATGCTTTTTCACATTTTCAACTTTAGTTAGTCTGCAATGTTGCTGTTTGAGCATAAAAAAGATCTGCAAAGTTAAAAAGCTCAAAGTCCAATTCAAAAGGAGATTTTTTATTTATTTATCACTTTTCAAAAACTGCAACGAACAACTCGTTTGGACTACAACATATATTTTCCGGGATTTGTGATATCACAAATACGACGAATGGGACGAGACCTGGTCTAGCTGCACTAGAGAAGGCAACGAGTGTAATCACTATGTCGGAGACCAGCGCTAGTTTTCCCAAGGCAGATGAATTTAGAGTGGTTACAATCATCCGGGTTCAAATCACGCTCAAATTGATATGATTTTGACGCAATATTTACACTAACGCGTGGGAAGGGTGGACATTTCCCGACCAGGTCGCGAGTCGCAATCCCCACCACACACACTGTCCCAGCTGCCCAAATCAAGCACCAACACTGCCCAGCTAACCGATCACAGCACACATTGGCCCAGCTAAACAATCACAGCACATACTGGCCCAGCTGACCAATCACAGCAGACACTGGCCCAGCTGACCGATCACAGTACACACTGGCCCAGCTGACCGATCACTGCACACACTTGGCCCAGCTGACCGATCACAGCACACCCTGGCCCAGCTGACCAATCACAACACCCACTGGCCCAGCTAACCAATCAAAACACACACTGGCCCAGCTAACCAATCACAACACACACACTGTCCCAGCTAACCAATCACAACACACACAATGGCCCAGCTAACCAATCACAACACAACACACACTGGCCCAGCTAACCAATCACAGCACACACTGTCCCAGCTGACCAATCACAGCAGCAGACACTGGCCCAGCTGACCAATCACAGCACACACCTGCCCATCTAACCAGTCACAGCACACACTGTCCCAGCTGACCAATCACAACACACACTGGCCCAGCTATCCAATCACAGCTCACACTGGCCCAGCTATCCAATCACAGCTCACACTGGCCCAGCTATCCAATCACAGCTCACACTGGCCCAGCTATCCAATCACAGCTCACACTGGCCCAGCTATCCAATCACAGCTCACACTGGCCCAGCTATCCAATCACAGCTCACACTGGCCCAGCTATCCAATCACAGCTCACACTGGCCCAGCTATCCAATCACAGCTCACACTGGCCCAGCTATCCAATCACAGCTCACACTGGCCCAGCTATCCAATCACAGCTCACACTGGCCCAGCTATCCAATCACAGCGCACACTGGCCCAGCGAACCAATCACAACACACACTGGCCCAGCGGCCCAATCACACCACACACTGTCCCAGCTGACCAATCACAACACACACTGGCCCATCTAACCAATCACAGCACACACTGTCCCAGCTGACCGATCACAGCACACACTGCCCCAGCTGACCAATCACAGCACACACGGGCCCAGCCAACCAATCACAGCACACACAGGCCCAGCTAACCAATCACAACACACGCACTGGCCCAGCTGACCGATCACGGCACACACTGGCCCAGCTGACCCATCACAACACACACTGGCCCAGCTGACCAAACACAGCACACACTGGCCCAGCCAACCAATCACAGCACACACCACTGGCCCAGCTGACCTATCACAGCACACACCGGCCCAGCTGACCGAACACAGCACACACTGGCCCAGCTGACCAACCACAGCACACACCGGCCCAGCTGACCAATCACAGCACGCACTGGCCCAGATGACCAATCCCAGCACACACTGGCCCAGCTGACCAATCACAGCGCACACTGGCCCAGCTGACCAATCACAGCACACACTGGCCCAGCTTAACCAATCACAACACGCATTGGCCCAGCTAACCGATCACAGCACAAACTGGCCCAGCTAATCAATTACAGCACACACTGGCCCAGCTGACCACTCACAGCACACACTGGCCCAGCTAACAATCACAGCACACACTTGCCCAGCTAATCAGTCACAGCACACACTGGCCCAGCTGATCAGTCACAGCGCACACTGGCCCAGCTAACCAATCACGGCACACACTGGCCCAGCTGACCAATCACAGCACGCACCGGCCCAGCTAACCAATCACAACAAACACTGGCACAGCTAACCAATCACAACAAACACTGGCACAGCTAACCAATCACAGCACACACTGGCCCGGCTAACCAGTCACAGCACACACTGGCCCGGCTAGCCGATCACAGCACACACTGGCCCGGCTGACCGATCACAGCACACACTGGCCCCGCTGACCAATCACAGCACACACTGGCCCAGCTGACCAATCACAGCACAAACTGGCCCAGCTAACCAATCACAACACACACACTGGCCCGCCTGACCGATCACAGCACACACTGGCCCAGTTAACCAGTCACAGCACACACTGGCCCGGCTAACCAGTCACAGCACACACTGGCCCAGCTGACCAGTCACAACACACACTGGCCCAGCTGACCAGTCACAGCACACACTGTCCCAGCTGACCAATCACAGCACACACTGGCCCATCTAACCAAACACAGCACACACTGGCCCAGCTAACAATCACAGCACAGGTCTCTACTGACCCAGCTGACCGATCACAGCACACACTGGCCCAGGTGACCAATCACAGCACACACCTGCCCAGCTGACCAATCACAGCACACACTTGCCCAGCCAACCAATCACAGCACACACTGCCCCAGCTAACCAATCACACCACACACACTGGCCCAGCTGACCAATCATAGCACACACTGGCCCAGCTACCCAGTCACAGCACACACTGGCCCAGCTGACCAGTCACAGCACACACTGGCCCAGCTGACTGATCACAGCACACACTGGCCCAGCTGCCCAATCACAGCACACACCGGCCCAGCAAACCAATCACAACACACACTGGCCCAGCTAAACCATCACGGCACACACTGGCCCAGCTAACCAATCACTACACACGCTGGCCCAGTTGACCAATCACAGCACACACTGGCCCAGCTAACCAATCACAGTGCACACTGGCCCAGCTAACCAATCACAGCACACACTGGCCCAGTTAACCGATCACAGCACACACTGGTCCAGCTAACCAATCACAGCACTCACTGACCCAGCTAACCAATCACAGCGCATACTGACCCAGCTAACCTATCACAATGCACACTGGCCCAGCTAAACCAATCACAGCACACTTCGTATTTCAGAAGGCGGGCCTTCATTTGATCCAGGAACTATTCGAGCCATTCATGCCAGACTGGGGAGTGAGGTGTTGTAATAATGTAAAATATGTTAAAAATAATGTTTTTTCGAACAACCTAGTATGAGAGCCTGTTCTAGTACACCCCAAAACAAAATCAAGACTTTGTAAAAGAGCATAATAGGACCCCATTAAAAAAGCTAATATTAAAAGATAAGGTGATTAAATTGTGAAGAAAATAAATTGTCCTTTTTGCTCTATTTCGGCAAAAACCGGTTTCTAAACAAGCCACGTTGTGCATCTCTTCACACGCAGTGTTTCGTACAGAATTACTTGAACCTTTATTGAAGGCCTTGAATCAATGATTCACTGACCCTTTCATAACACATAAAAACAGTTTCTTACTTAGTTCCTGAATGAATCGGCAGTTTTAACGAATCGATTGAATAAATGACTCAACGACTTTAAATATTATTAATTAAAACATTAATTTCATATTATTTATGCAATTTGTAAGTGCAGATTATAATTAATTATACTTGTCTCTTTAAAAATAAAAAATTAAGCCACTTAGCCAATGTAACTTTTCAGCATAGCCTATTTTATTTGAAGTGTATCCTGTGTATTCTGATACATGCATTAATGTTTCTGGGCTAAGCCCCGGATATCCACTCACTGTAGAACTGCCCCTGGAATCAAACCCATTATTTCAGCACTTTGCTCGACTGATTGAGAATGCACTGTAAACAATGGAGTTTTAATCATTTGAATATGATGGATTATCAACTAATTATGTACCTTCCTTGTAGGTGTGTTCAGATGTAGTATATAATGTTTTTATTAATGTCAAAGTGCATACAGCACCAACAAGTTTGACAGTCAAGGCAAATTCTGTAAACACTGCTTTGATAAATAATGTTGGGTTTTTTTCTTGTGCTTGCAGGTTCATTCAGACGGTCAACATTTGTGGCACCAAATGCATTGAAAGTCACAGATCAGGTGGAATTCTGGAAAGAGGGTGCAGCCTGAATCCCATCCTGCTGTTTCTCATCAGAGAGCTTGTCAACTTTTACTGTCAAAATGACTGAAATTTAACACAACACCACAACGTCATTTTTACTGTATTTTATTTATACACTACCAGTAAAAAGTTTTTGAACAGTAATATTTTTAATGTTTCTTAAAGCAGTCTCTTCTGCTCACCAAGCCTGCATTTATTTGATCCAAAATACAGCAAAAACAGTTCAATTTTGAAATATTGAAGTTTGAATATATTTTAAAATGTAATTTATTCCTGTGATCAAATCTGAACTTTTAGCATCATTACTCCAGTCACACGATCCTTTAGAAATCATTCTAATATTCTGATTTGCTGCTCAGAAAACTATTATTATTATTGTTATTATAGCTGAGTAGATTTTTTTCAGGTTTCTTTAATGAATAGAAAGTCAGAAGAACATAATTTATCTGAATATATTTTTTTTGTAACATCCTAAATGTCTTTATCATCACTTTTGTCATTTAAAGCATCCTTGCTAATAAAGTAGTTCATTTTTGGGTCTATAATTTCTTTCCCCCTCCAAAACATATACTGACGCCAATCTTTTGATGGTATAGTGTATAATGTTCAAAGCTTTTTATTTCAGATAAACGCAGATTTTTGGATCTTTCTATTCATCAAAGAATCCTGATTTTTTTTTTTTACTCAACTGTTTTAAATATTGATACTACTATCAAAAATGTTTATCAGCAATTTCTTGATTTCTGAAGGATTATGTGACACTGAAGACTGTAGTAATGATGCTGAAAATACAGCTGCGCATCAGGAATAAATTACATTTTAACATATTCAAATAGAAAGCAGTTATTTAAAATAGTAAAATATATCACAATATTACTGCTTTTGCAGTATTTTGGATCAAATAAATGCAGGCTTGGTGACAGAAGATAATTCTTAAAAAAAAACATTAAAAATCTTACTGTTCAAAAACTTTTGACTGGCAGTGTACTTGCTAATTTTTGCTTTTCAGTATGTGTATGTTTTTCCATGATACAAAATCCCCAGGGGACTGTGGTGATTATGTGTAAATTTACAGAACCTATTATCAGTCATCTATCTATCTATCTATCATCTACCATCTATCTATCTATCTATCTATCTATCGTCATTCTATCTATCTATCTATCTATCTATCTATCCTATCTATCTATCTATCTATCTCTCTATCTATCTAGCTATCTATCTATCTACCTATCTAACAAAAAAAAAAAAAAAAAATTCGCCCCCCTTTTTACATCCCCTTGTGATATCTTATCTATCTATCTACTCTCTATCTATCTATCTATCTCATCTTTGTTGATTAGCTATCCTCTATCTCATCATCTATCTATCTATCTATCTATCTATCTTGTGAGTATCTATCTATCTATCTCGATCTAGCTATCTATCTTTCGAGTATCTATCTATCTATCTATCTACTATCTATCTATCTATCTATCTATCTATCTTGTGAGTATCTATCTATCTATCTATCTTTCTGTCTTTCTCTTTCTTTTCTTTCTTTCTTTTCTTTCTATTTTTTGAGTATCCATCCATCCATCTATCTATCTATCCTCCCGCAATCCATCTCCCCTCTACCCATCTATCTATCCATCTAGCTATACTATTTGTATTGTATGCTTTATAAAGTATATACTCTGCAATATGCTGTACTCCAGTCTATCATTCTGAACATCTTTGTCTCCATTTTTTGACTGAATCATGCATAATTAATTCTTAAAAAACAGTATGCTTCTCCTTTCGTTCACCAGCTCGCGATGGTGCTCCCACTTCCCGGGCACATTTCCGAGCGACGGGAGCGGGCCTCTAGCGGGGGCAGGTCGGGGGAACACAGTGGGGGTGGGACAGATGGGGCGAAAAGGGGGGCGAAACAAAGAGAGCAGGGAGCAAACATCAGTACGGAGCGGGGGGGTCCTGGAAGGGCGCGCGGCTGCGGTGGGTCGGTGGTGAGTCCACCGGGAAATGCCAGGTCGGGGTGGCCGCCACTCACTCTACGGCTGATCTGATCCCCCAGCCCGACTAGATTTTAATTTCACCTTTCATACTCTGCAGCCCTAGTTTGTGCCTCTCATTATACATTTTTCTGTCTCAGGGCTATTTTTCTTCAAAATCCCGGCTCGTGCCGTGTGAACGCTCTCTCTCTACAGCCGCTTTAAAGTGCTGCGCCAAGGGTTTGTTTGCTGGGGTGTGGCGAATGGAAGCTTTTATTGTTGTCTATTTATTTTAATAGAGCACAAGTCTTATTAACTTCATGGCAGGTTTCCTTGTTCTGCGTGAGTGTGCTTTATAAACTGTAGATTTGCATGCTCAGTGGTTTCCTTTTTATTGAAGGAACACAGCAAAGTTTGCACAGAACTAATTCCCTCCTCGCTGTGAAGTCACGGGACTGAAGAACCCGTCCTCCCATCGCTCTGGCTCTTGAGTGCATTGTAAAAATGCCAGAAAACCAAAGACCCTCAAAGCCGGGAGTTTACAGCGTGTTGCATCACTTGGAGAAAAGCAAAGTGTTTTATCAGAGTTTAACCTCTGTAGCATCTCTTTTTTATGTCTGTGAGAACAGGAAAAGGAAACAGCGAGTCTCTAGACAGCTGGGTGTTTAATTTGAGCGAGTGAGAGTCGGGTCAGCACCGCACCGCGGGACGGCTTGAGCTGTTTATGGGTTGGCGGGTTTTTTCTTGAAGTATCGCTCGAGGCTTGGTGGGGTGGAGAGTGTTTGCTGCTGATAGTTCCTAACAGGTTTTGTGGGTCAGTAACTAATAAAGATGTTTTCGGAGACTGTATGACCCCTTGAGGATTTCTGTTAATGGACTGATTAGCCTTTAACCTCGTGTTGATAAATATGGAAGTATTTTTATGCTTAAGCTGAAGCAATAATCAAATGCTCTCCTGCACTGTCCCCTTTCTGCCGAGGATATCTTAGGATGGTTCAAGTAAAAAAAATGATTTATTTGAGTCCTTTAGCAGCTGCTGTAAACTAATATTTAGAGACAGTCAAGACTGCTCACCAAGGGTGCATTTATTTAATGAAAAATACAGTAAAAACAGTAAAAATCTGAAATATTATTACAATTTAAAATAGCTGTATTCTATGTGAATATCTGTTAAAATGTAATTTATTTCTGTGATGCGCAGCTGAATTTTCAGCATCATTACTCCAGTCTTCAGTGTCACATGATCTTCAGAAATCAGTATAATATGCTGATTTGCTGCTCAAGAAACATTTCTGATTATTATCAATGTTGAAAACCGTTGTGCTGCCCAATATTTTTGTGGAAATTTTATTTTCCAGGATTCACAGATTAATAGAAACAGCATTTATTTGAAATAGAAATCGTTTGTGACATTATAAATGTCTTTACTGCCATGATGTATCCTTGCTGAATAAAAGTATTCATTTCTTTCAAAAGAAAATCTTTTTTTTAGCCACTATAATTCATGTTTAGCTTATTTTCAGGCAAACTAACACAACATTTTAAACCAAAATAGTGATGAACAGCTTGTATCTAATTATTCTGCTACAAAATAGACATAAAATGCTGCACAGAGACTCAAATGAGTTTTTTTAGAACTGGTTCATAATAAACTGTCCAAATGTGCTTGAAATGAATCAGATTTCCCAGTGCTACATCTGACACAGATAGAGAGTGTGCTCGTTATTTCTGCAGCTTGACTAACCACTATGACAAGAAAACAACAACGCAGCATTTTGTCCTATTTTTGTCACTGGAAAAGACTGTTCTGAAAACAGCGGACTACTGCCACACTAATGTAGTTAGGTTAGTAAATCACTACTTTTAGTTAGTTTCTGCCCATTAATGCACAAGTTTAGCATGGAGAGACGCATGGACCGCATACAGATACTGCAGCTGTCATTCCCAACGGAGGGAGGAACCCTTCAGACTCCGACGGCTGTTCTCTCTGATAGATGATGGATAGTCGAGTCGAAACGCTGCTGTATAGTCTGCAGTTCATGCAGATCCTCTCTGATGCTTCATTTTCAATGCATTTTCACACTAAACCATGAAACCAACAGCTGAGGTCAGCAGGTGAAGAATTAACTGGTCTTAAGTGGTCAAATGTGCAAAAAATGATTTTCTTGTTTTCCAGTACAAATATCTAGCTGTACATACTTAAATGAAGATGCACAGCAACATGATTTTAGATACTAAGTCTTGTTTTTAAGACTTAAACATTTTTTTGTTAAAAATGTTTTTAAAAATTTAGTTTAATCTTAAGAGTTTAAGCTTAAAACCATAAACAAAGTTGGTAAAACTTTATTGAAAGACTTTATGTTATAAAGAAAATAAATATCTGTAACCGAAATTAAAATGCATTATAATATTTGAAGGTTTGTTTGTTGGGTTTTAATGCATTATACTTTCTAAAGTGGGGGGGTAGGTTGATCGTGGGAGTCGGATAGATAATTATTATAGGACTGTGGGTGGGGGTTGGCCTGGATGGGGTAGTTGGCATGAGATCATACAATGCATTATAAGGTGCATTACAAGGCATAATCAATGCATTTAAAACTACTTTTATTATGCATTATATTTAAAGAATTTAAGTAAAGTGTTACCAAAGAATCTGCCAGTAGGGTCAGAAAAATAACATAAATTCAGAGCGAAAAATCTGAATTATGCATGTGTCAACCTGGCAACCTTCGCTGATAAGAACTAATGCCATTATATGAGAGCTAGATGCGGGCGGAGGAGAGAGAGTTTAATTGATTTTTTTAATGAGTCCACACTTTAAGTCCCTCTGCCAGCCGGCCTCAAACACGATAACATTTCCTAATAAAGAAAATCAAAGTTGGGCTTCCCTCCTAATGAGATTGAAGGTCTGGCAACCTCATTTAATGTGTTACAGAGCACAGAACAAATATTTGATGGGAAAAGGAAACAACAACAAAACAGGGAAGGAGGAGGAAGACATTAAGCTCTGTGGTGCTGATCCAAATGATATTTAACATGTATATATAAACTTTTTTTTTTTAATGTAGTTTTTCTTACAAAAAAGGCATGATTTTGGAAGGAAGAATAAATAGTTCACCCAAAAATGACCTTCAGTTCATCCAAGATTAGGATGAGTTTGTTTCTTCGTCAGATTTAGAGAAATGCAGCATTGCATCAGTGTCTCTGCAGTGAATGGGTGCCGTCAGAATGAGAGTCCAAACAGCTGATAAAAACATCACATTAATTCACAAGTAATCCACACTACTCCAGTCCATCAGTGAACATCTGGAGAAGACAAAAGCTGAAACTAATCCAGCATTAAGACACTTTTAACTCAAATACAAGTCCATAATCCATAAAAACGCTTCCTTCAGTGAAAAATATAGAAATATACATGAAATACATGAATATTGACCTTATTTACACCTTGTAAATAGTTGCCATTTCAAGTGAAACTAATAGTTAATTTAGTAAGTTTGGAATCATTCACTGAAACCTACAGTTTGAACGGATTCACAAAAACGAATCAAATTTACCGACTCTAAGGGTCTTGCAACTCAAGTTGATATTTTGCTTAATTTTATATTGCACAGATATCTGAATATTGATATATCAGCCATAGCTGTAAGGTATTCGGATTCAATCGCGTGATTTTTGGAAAGCTCTTAAGAACGAAACTAGTTCTAGTATTGATTGAACCTGACTGAGAAAAACCCCAGTGTGTGACTAAGTCTGGGGAAAAAAATAATCGATGCTGCGTCTGAAAGGACAAAAGCAGCATCAAAAGACACTTGGCAAGAAAACAGAGACACGCAGCCGTGTCCAGCGAGTCCGAATCAAAGGAAACGTGTGCGGCGAATCTGATTTGCAGACACGGTGAGAAACCTGGCCCAGCCTGATCACTTGATTAAGCTGGTGTATTTACCCATCAAGCACCATGTCAGTCACGGGCCGCTCTCATCCGCGCCGCTGTATCGGTCTCTTACAGCTAATGACAGGATGATGAAAGAAGAAGTGAGGCCCGAGCCGGTTTGAATGACACTCTCAGTTACGGGTCGGGCTTTAATCTTTGGTTAACCTGGCCTTTTGCCGCTTTGGGATGAAGCGCCTCTGTATCTTCCTTTGAAGAATGACACCAGACCGCCTGATCCTGTGGGAAACCTTTAATATTCCTGGCGAGGATTCAGCTACAATGGAGTCGTGTCTCTGCCTTATTAAATCATTGCTCACTGATCTACATTGCTTTCTTTCTTTCTTTCTTTCTTTCTTTCTTTCTTTCTTTCTTTCTTTCTTCCTTGCTTTCATTCTCTCCTTCTTGCATTCATTCGTTCGTTTGTGCTCTTTCGTGCATTCATACGTTCTCTCTTTCTTTCTTGCGTTCATTCGTTCGTTCGTGCTCTCTTTATGCGGTCGTTACAGTTTATATTCTTCTTTCTGCCTTTGTTTCGTTGTGCTTCTTTCTTGCGTTCATTCGTTTGTTCGTTCGTTCTCTTTCTTTCTGGATTCATATGGTCGTGCTAGCTTTCTTGCTGCGTTCAGTCGTTCGTTAGTGCTCGGCTTCTTTCTCTTGCATTAATTAATTGTTTAGTTCTCTCGTTCTTCTTATTTATTGCGGTTGTTAGTGCTCGCTTTCTTGCATTTCTTCATTCGTTCGTTCGTCTATTTTATGTCTTTTTCATTGCGTTCGTCGTGCTCTTTTCTTTCTTTTTCCTTGCGTTGTGTTCGTGCTCTCTTCGTTTTTATTCCTTGAGTTCGTGATTCATTTTCTTTTCTTTCGTTCGTTCTTTCTTTCTTGCGTTCGTTCGTTCTCTCTTTCTTTCTTTCGTTCATTCGTTCGTTCGTTCTCTCTTTCTTTCTTTCTTGCGTGTCGGTGCTCTCTTTCTTGCATTCTTCATTCGTGCGTTCGTCTCTCTTCTTTCTTCTTGCGTTGTTGTGCGCTATTCTTGCATTCATCATTCAGTTGTGAGTTCTCTCTTTCTTTCTTGCTCCGTGCGTTTCGTTCGTTGCTCTCTTTCTTCTTTCTTCTTGCGTTCGTTGGCTCTCTTGCTTTCTTTCTCTTGAGTTGGTAGTGCTCTCTTTTGCATTTAATCATTCGTTCGTTCATTCGCCTTGCTTTTTCTTCTGCGTTCGTTGGCTTCTTCTTTCTTTCTTCTTGCGTGCTGGCTCTATTCTTTCTTTCTTCCTGGCGTTCGTGCTCTCTTCTTGCGTTCATCATTGTCGTCTCTCTTTAGCTTGCGTTAATTCGTTCGTTTGTTCTCTTTTCGTTCTCTTTCATTTCTGCTCTCTTTCTTGCGTTCATTCGGTTCTTTTCTTCATCTCTTTCTTCTTTTATTGCCTAATTGTCAAAAACCCTAGTTTTTTATGCATGGTCAATTGAGATTTCGGGGCTATTGCTTTTTAACATGTTGTTTTCAGGACTAGTTGGGGAAAAAAAACACCATACATATATATATTATATAAAATGCCCTGGAGGGTGTAAGTTAACGTACACCAAACTTTACAGTTTTATCCCTATATGTATTCTGAAGGTTTTTAGAAAGGTATTTTTTCATATATAATTTGCATGATTTTATATAACATTTTAACCCTACATGGTTCTGTCTTTCTTTCTGATTTATAGAGTGATAAAAAGAAACATCCAATTTCTTCCCTCTTTTGATTCTAATCTGTCTTCTCCCCCCCCCAGTCTTATTAGCATTGCATTATATTTTTTTTTTTTTTTTTTTTTTTTCTAGGATATGATAATTTTATATTATTATTTATATTTACATTTCATCATGCAGTATTTTTTATTATTACATTTTCTGTTTTCTTTTCAATTTTAGTTAATTTGAACAATTTAGTTGTTTTGTCATTATTCTTAATTTAGTTTTTTTAAATGTCTTTTTAAGGTTTTCATGAATTTTTATTTCAGTTTTTGCTTTAGTTATTTTAGTACAACAAGATAACGAATGAAAAGGATAGAACTTGTGAACTAAATATGTTTAACTGAAATAAAATAATTGTAATATTTATTTTACAGTTTAGAGTTAAATTTATTTCAAGCAAAAAAAATGGTTTTAGTTTTAGTATAATAACCCTGCTAATATGTAAAAAGAAAAAAAAAAGAAAAATCTTTGACTGCTGGCGGAAATCATATTAATATTTCTGTTTTGGAAATATATGCAAATTAGCACATAGTTAATTAGATATTTTAACATAAAATGCCAGAAAACTTGTAACACAAATATATTTGCAGCTCTTATTTCTAATCAGTCACTATGGAAGTATATGGAGATATCAACTAATTAATTATTGTTTTTTTACCTTATTCACCTGGAGTGCCTTGCCTTAAAATAATTTGTCAATATTTATATTAATATTTACTGGTCAAATGTTGAGATTTTGGGCTATTTGGCCCTTCATAATGTGTTGTTTCAGACTAAAGGAGAGAAAACATCCAAAATACACGTTTAAAGATCCACTGCAGTCACTCAAAATCACTTAAAACTCGTCTCTGATCATCAAAATGACACACTTAAAAATGTTTTCCCACAATTATAATTTATTCATGCTTTCAAATGGCTCGAATAAGCTACCACCCTTGCTTAATAAAAACAAACAAACAACTAAATAAATAAATAATCATTAAAAAATAAGTACAAAAATTATTTATGTAATAAATCATCTGAGAAAGTATAACGATATCTGTTCCGCTATTCACCTGGGGTTTCTTGCCTTAAAATAACCTTAAATAAAATGTTTATGCTAATGTTTACCTTTTTAAATAAAGTACAGTGTCTAATTGCATATTAGTTTTTGCTAATAAAATCTATCCATCCATCCATCACCTGAACATCTATCCATGTATCCCTTTTTGTGTCCCACAGAAGAAAGAAACTCATGATTTGAAACAAGATGAAGGTGAGTAAATGACAGCATTTTCATTTTTGGGTGAACTATTCCTTTAAAGACCTTGTGAATTCCCTACACTAATGGTTTCCTTCACTAGCGCTGTATATTCAGGATAAAACGCTGTGCTCTCTGTTGATTCAAGAGGTTTGGTGGGACGTATATAAAAAGCTTTTCTCCCAGTATAAGCTTTAGTTTGATCACAGCCAAGTGCACTAACATATACACTACTATTCAAAAGTTTGGGGCTCAGAAAGATTAATACTTTTATTCACAGTTAAGCATTTATAATGCTACAAAAATGTCCATTTTAAAATAAATGATGTTCTTTTGAACTTTCTATTCATCTGTGAATTCTGAAAAATAAATGTATCATGGTTTCCACAAATATATTAAGCAGCAAAACTTTTTTCAACATTGATAATAAGCAGAAATGTTTCTCGAGCAGCAAATCAGCATATTGGAATGATTTCTGAAGATCATGTGACACTGAAGACTGGAGGAATGATGCTGAAAATACAGCTTCAAATGGTAATAATATTTAAAATTAGTTTACTGTATTTTTGCCTTGTTGAGCATAAGAAACCCAAACTTTCAAACAGCAGTGTCGATGAACTCAAAGCTGCAGACATGCACGATACAAAAGTCATATTTTGATTTCACAGGGTCTTAAACTGAAATCGAGAATCACTGTGAACAATTAACCAAGAGCTGAAGATGCATGCTGTGTGTAATAACTGCACATTTCTCCTTCTCTAAAAAGACTCCCTGGATTTTATTCTGACACAATCTTTCTAAAATTATCATTACAAATCGTGTTATTTTCAGGCGCTCCCTGATGGTGCATATTCCACTTTTAGCAAAACAGTGAACGATGTTGGCCGTCTTCCCCATCCGACCCGTCTGAATTCTCCAGCACGGATGCATTTCGGTACGAGACCCAATTAAAGCAAAGAGCGACCTAGTTTTCTCCAGCCAGCATACATCATCTCCTGTCAGATCAGCCCTTTCCCAGTCGAAGCGAGAGAAGCATCCAGTCCAACGCGGATCTGTCAGGATATAACGTCTCTCCAATCAAAGGGCTCATGGTGAATCCAGCAAACAAGCAGGAGTGTTTCAGCACATGTGTGTCTGAGCCCTGCAGGATTCAGGATAGCCTTCTGACAGAAGCTCATCGCTCCAGTTCTCTGTTTCCCCTGCGTGTTTTCATGTTAGGGTGGTAAAAATTCAACAGCTTTCATAGCGGAGTCACTTCCCGCACTTCCCGCTAACAATGTGGCATAAGCTAAGCTTCACTATTTCTGTAGTGTTAGAGGTTTGTTTATATCGCTAGCACAGCGTGTGCGTCGTCCTGCAATGTTTGTGCTCCATACATCAATGATTCCTCAAATCATGCCATTTTTTTGGACTTGTACCATGGTAATACCATAGTATTTTTAAGAACCTTGGAGTACCATGTGCATACCATGGCATATAAATATAAGTCCTTAATAATAATGATGATAAAAACTCAACAAAACATGTTGGTGGGGATTTTTAGTGACTCTTTTGGCAGTTTACATGCTTGTGCCAGCAGGTGGCTTTATGAGCGAGTCATTGAATGGTTTTTGAATGAATCATTTGAATGAATGATTCAAACATACTGATTCACAGTAAATGTGTGTCTGTCATAATGAGTGAGTTAGGGAGTCATTGAATCATTTACTTAACCAATTCATTCAAAGACACAGATTTACTCATGAAGTAGTGTGCGTGTGTGTGTAATTATTATTATTATTATTATTAGTTTTAAAGGAATGTTAATAAAACCAAACTAACAAAACAAAATTATTTTAAATTTTAAAATTATATAGAGAGAGTATCTATAATATATATATCAGAGAAATTTATACAATTGTAATTTTTAAAACTACAGATTAGTTTTATTAAAAGTGAAAAAACATATTATATAGTACCTTTAATTTAATTAAAAAATATTAATTATACAATTCTAATATAAGTATTATTATTATTACTATTATATCCTACATATTGAAGATGCGGCTCAACAGTTCAGGAAAAAGGCTGCACACAAGGCAGGAAACTCTCTCTCTCTTTTAACTATTACATTAATAGATAAAAGACCCACGGGTGCAATAAAGTGTCTTTTGTAGCCTCACTAACATTAATTTCACTTTTTATTTGATAAACCATCTGTGATAGATTGTCATTGTGCTGCAGCAGAAATAGCGAGACGTCTGATATGATGAATAGACACGGCAGACATCTTTCCCACATGATGAACTGTACTTGTGTTAAATACTCCTTAAACGGTACATCACATCTTGATTTAACTACTCGTGTGTGTGTGTGTGTGAGAGAGAAATCGCCTACAAAAACCCACCGCGGTACTTAGTGCTGGTTAATAAGACTGCATTACATAAAGCAGGGCAGCGTTTGACAGCGTGTCTCATTATGCAGAAACCAGTGTGCCTGAACAGCTACAATCACATCCCAAACAAAAGCCACCAGAAAAATGAGACAATGCGGAGGAAATGTCCTCCGCCGAGACGAGACGAGACGTTTCTCTGGGGGGCAGCAGTAATTGCCTTGATGTCTTCAGACGGATGTTGGCACACGAAATTTTGTGAAAGGCGTCTGCCGTACCGCTGCGCGCATCAGCTTGAAGTATTATGTACATTGATAATGTGGTTTTCTCTGTCTGAACAAACAATCTTTTGGGGCTCATCTCAAATCTCTGTAATAGCCTGCCTTCGTTTCAAGGGATGTAAACAGACGCCGGTTCGCTTCGGGCTAACCGCGGCCCTCATCCTGATCTCTCATGTCCACCAGACTCCTGTAATTGCATTTCTATTCTAATTCTGATTCTTAACATTGTAATTTATGACACGAACACAGAAAGTTTGGTTTAGATTTGTTGCTGAACTAATTGAATCTCCATCATCTCACGGATAACTCACTTTCACCGAGTCGCGATTGTAGATGTTTTCTAGTGTTATTCAGAAAGAATCAAACCCCAGAAACGTTCTGCATCAGCCAGGAGTGAATCGTAATCACGGAAACCACTTTCACTCCGGATCACACCGCTGCAAATGGCTTAAGATTAAAAGATGTGCTTACCTGCTGAATGTGTGCCAGGAGACGAGGAGATCGACGTCCATTGAAGAGGGCAGATGGAGAGAGAAAGAGACAGAGGAACAATTAGAATTGAATTCAAACATCTATGACTTTCTATGGCAGCTAGCTGCCTTCTTAGACAGCATGCTAGCACTCATAAGTGACAGATTTGGAACACTACATAGACAGCATCCCAGCATGCAACACAAGTACTGCACCTCATGTGAAGCACACGGACATTCGACTCACAGTTGATTACAAAATACTCTTGTAATCTATACACAGCACACACAAATACTGCTGTTAATATTATACTAAAATGATACAATTAAATTAGATTTAACAATGTTTTTTCTTAGAACAAGAAAAATGTAACACTGTGTTAAATAGAATACAGTTCTATTTTTTGTAATATTGATCAGTGTTAGTATATTTTAGTATTGTTTATTGTTGGAATACTTTTTAGTTAATAGTATAATATATTTTTCTTAATAGTAACAGTATATTTTAATTATACTTAACTGTTATTTTTCTCAGTATTGAATGAAACAATTATTTATAGTAGTAATGGTAGTTTTGTTTTTAGTATATTTATATAATATTACAGCATTATTATATTTTAATAGTTTTATTTATATTTTAATAGTAATTTAATTTTAATTTGAATTTTTTAGTATTTGGTTACATGTTTTTTGTCATTTAGATAGAAATTGTTTGTTAATTAGTAGTTATATATTAAAATAAAATTTTAGAATGACCATGTAGTCTTTTTTAGTGTTAATTTATATATTATTAAAGTATTTGGTAATTTTTTTTAATTAACTCTTAATTTTATTTTCATTTAATTGATTGAGTCATCTTAATTTTAGTAAATTTATGTGCTTTTGGTCATTTTATGCGGGCGGTTTTTTTTTCAATATTTCTATAAATAAATTTATTTCAGTTTTCGGACATCATCTACTTTCTTTGCAGTTTTCAATATTCTAATTTACAGTATATTTCTATTTTATGATTTAATCCAATATTAACATTTTATTATAATGCAGGTATAACTCAATTAAGGAACATGTTTATATATATATATATTAGTTAACAATAACGAGATTGATTTTAATTGTATATTGTTTTTCTGTCTGTTTAAAAAATATATTGTGTAAAACATATATTCATGTTCTATATTTTTGTTTCTAAACATCAATCACTGAGAAACCCATATCGGTCAACCACTCATTGCAATGCATTCTGGGACTGTCTTTACTGAAGGAAACACAACGGTGTCTTTCATAACCGTCCATATTCTGAAACAGCCTAAAATTGCTGTCTAGGTAGGAAGCTCAGTAAATTCCAGCGTTTAATGCAGCAGGGCATCATAAAGTGTTGTGCCGCATCCTCTCAGTAACTCTAAATAAACCCCAGCTGTGTGCTCACCAAAGAACATGATCATTTCTGGAGTCCCTAAAGGCTCATGAAGACCTGTGCGTGTGTTAGATCACACTGAGCTTCAGGAGGCAGCAGGTGCTTGGACTCTCAAGCGTCCCGCAGTAGCTGTAGGGCTCGGGAGTGACAGAGACCCGCAGCTCAATGTCTGGATACTCGCCAGAGGCAACTCATCCTGAAGTCAAAACTCATTCGGACAGAGAAACCGATGGAGTGCATAATCTGATACCAGACGCTGCATTCAGCAGGTTTGAGTCACAGTTATGATGTTATTTCTGATGAAATTTAAGATTATATTCACTTATTAGCATTGCCCTGCATCATATTTGCTGAATGAAATCCAATCGTTTTTACTTACTAATTTTGTTGACTGTTTTTCTGGATCACTAAATTTGATGCATTTCGTGGCATTTGTGCGGTGAAGAAGTCATGTATTCTCTTTAAATCAGCAGAAAAACACCACAAACACATGATTCCTGTCTGCATCGGAGCCAGATTACAACTACTTGTTGTTGCAGCTTTGAAAATTAAAATACTGCATAAAACATTTGCAAATAAAGCACGGTTTCCATTGCATGTAATCAAAATAACAAAATTGTCACTTTTTATGTGCATTTTTAGAATTTATGCACATGTTGATGTTTCCATCCAGCATTTTTTTTTTTTTTTTGTATGTGTATCTAAATTCATAATACATAACTATTGTTACAATGTTTTTGGGCCGTAATGAACAGGGAATCTAGCATTAAATCAATGAATCTGATGCCAAAATGATGCCAAAGGCCATTTGGTTCATGCAGTCTTGTAAAAAGCACAATTAAACAAGTTTAAACATTTGCACAAACCGTTTTGGAAGCTTTGTCAAAGGAGAAAACTATCAGTGATTTCAATCCATTTCTCACACAAAGCTAGCATTTGAGTTCAGAAAACTTAATATTTCAGAAAACTTAAGAGAACATTTCTCTTTTGTGGTGCTTCATTGCTTACAAACAGCAACATCAACATTTGTCCCTTTGAGTTTCACAGAAAAAAAGAAAGTCATACAGGTTGGGAACGATGACATGAGGGAGAGTAAATGATGACAGATAATTCTTGGTTGAATAATTCCCTTAATAAATGTAATTCCAGCTTCAATCTGCAGTTTCTAGAATAGACTCAAATTTGTGAAGTTAAAAGACAAATGAAAAGATGAAAAAAACCCCAAGTAATAATTTACACCTCATTTTCATTCCTGAAATAGAAACAGCCTGGAAGACGTTATTAATAAAGAATTAATATATTCATATTTTATCACCTTGTCCAGGCACCTTGGCAATTAATCTGGGTTCATATTAAAGAGATTCTGACCCGTTTCTGCTCAGAGACGATCTGTTAATAATTCATTCCATCACACCTGCGATCACACAAAGCCACAGACACTAATTAAACCCCAGCGACCAATCAGGGTCGTGCTCTGGATGGTGAATTTGCATAATTAGAGAGGTAAGAATGAGGACTCGCAATGAGAGAGCTGTGCCATCATTGTGTGCTGTATGTGTGACTCAAGACCTCCTGGAGACCTTAAGATCCACCTGAAGCAGGTTTATGGTGTTGATGAAATAATGCAGGTTATTCACAGTTCTGTTTAGTTCCCAACACAAAGACCTTGATTAGTGGTTCAGGTGCGTTTAATTAGAGCTGGAGCCGAGCTCTCCAGAACCAGGAACAGGGAACATAGGTTTAAAGGAATAGTTCACCCAAAAAGTGCAAATTATGTAATCATTCATAAACCAAATCAACTATAAAAGTATTCCAATACATCATGTGCATAGATTACATATCAAACATGACATAATGCAAATCTATTAGATTGTGTTGGATTTGAGAGCAACATTTCAGGGTAGATATATAATATATATTATATATATATATATATATATATATTATATATATATTATATATATATATATATATATAATGATAATAGTAATTAAAATATACGGTTTATTATAAATATTATATTAGTTTTTGATAATTACATAAAAAAATTATAAAAAAACTACAAATGTAAACTATTAAATCTTAGAAAAAAGAAACAAACATATAGATTATATAACGTACTCCAATTCATTGCAATATTGTTTTAACATATTTTTAATAAAAAAAAAAATATATATTTTTTTTAATGATTTGTTAATATTCAAAAATAAATATGATAAAATAATAATAATGAAAAGATATAATAGGTATTTATAATAGTCATAGTAAATATATTTTAATTATTATAATTTATAATAAATGTATATGTTTTAAATATTTATCTAATAAAGTGGTTGTAATTGCCTATTAATTATAATATTTAAAACAAATAATTACAATTATTGTATTACATATACTACTCTATAATGATTGTATTATTTTTTTCTACTATTTATTATATCTATCTTATCTATAGATTATATTTTATATATAGATGTTATATATAATATATATAGTGTATTTATATACATTATAAATAAATTAAAAAATATGCAAAAATAGTTATATTCTAATAGTTCTTTCTGTTTTACTTTTATATATATATATATATATATACTATTAAATAATAACTAATATATATAATATATATATTATATATATATAGATATATATTTCTCTGTTCATCACACAAAGCATCATACTGTATGAATATACAATACCAGTCATATGAACTGCTCTTATGATAGTTTACTGGTGCTTTTATGTCTTTTTTAGGAGCTGGACAGATGTGGTCACTCTGATCTGTTGGAAACTGCATGGAAAAGAGCTCGAAGAGATTCTTCAACACCTTCTGTGACTGACTGCATGAGAAACAGCTTCAATTAAACTATTAAGTGCCATAACTAGGCCTTCCGCACACACACACATACTCTTATTAATACTCATATAGCTCTGTGAAAACAGCAAATTCCCTTCAGAGTGCCTTTATGAGGTCTCATATGTTTTGGTGTCACAGTTATTTATTTCCTGACTAAACTACACGACACACGACAGTTCCCAACACTCAGCAATTCCACAGAGCACGAGCGCCAATATCGCTGCTTATTACAGCGAACGCGGGCGGAATAGCAACGGCTGGATTCTGGGAGAATAATTAGGTGTCACAAACCAGCACGCGGGATATCCGGCGGATATATATAATGAACAGAAATCTGTTTGTTGGTGCTTTTCTAAATGGAAATCACAGAGCGTGACTAACAGGCAGACGTGTGTGTTCTGATGCAGAGCGAGAGCAAACGAAAGCGCTCGTTCTTCTGAAACAGGATATTGGACACACTTGGCATCCACACAGGCCAGGAAATATGACAAACATCTCCATCTAGAAACACTTCTATTAGACTTCATTAAAATGCAAACAGGTCGTTGATGAGGAGAATTGAATCTTTTGAAGAGACATTGAATAAATGGCTCCTCTTTTGGCCCAGGGAGGAAGAAAGGAGAACATGTGCTTGACTTTTAGTTTTACTAGCTTGATTGTTGACACATTTGTGACAATGAGGACTCACATCATGTATATTCCAACAATAATAATCTTTCCATTGATGTGTCGTTTGTTAGGATAGGACAATATTTGGCCGAGATACAACTATTTGAAAATCTGGAATCTGAGGGTGCAAAAAAATCTAAATATTGAGAAAATCATCTTTAAAGTTGTCCAAATGAAGTTCTTAGCAATGCATATTACTAATCAAAAATTAAGTTTTAATATATTTACGGTAGGGCATTTACAAAATATCTTCATGGAACATGATCTTTACTTAATATCCTAATGATTTTTGGCATAAAAGAAAAATCTATAATTGTGACCCATACAATGTATTGTTGGCTAGTGCTACAAATATCCCCCAGCGACTCAACACTGCTTTTGTGCTGCAGGGTCACATATGCTAAAGCAAGAACCACACCGCACATAATGCAACAACAGTATATATGCAGTGCTGGTTTCTAACTGATTACATGTAATAATCAGATCCCCAAAACGACTTGTACTTGTAAATAGATTATATTACATTTTAAAATGCTCATAATCTGACTACAGTTACTTTTTAATGATTACATCTTATTCACACAGTAGCCATTCATTATTAATAATTAATTGATTCTCTCTAATTCTTCTTTTTATATCAATATGATACAAGATTATCAGATTTAAATCAATGTGATTTAAATCAATAAAAAAATCAATGTGATAAACAAGTTAATCAAAAGTAGTGTGATTACATTAACTAAAATGTGTAATGTAACAGATTACAGTACTAACTAAAATTTTTATCATGTAATTTGTAATCAGTATTGCACAATTTGCCTTTTAATAAGTAATTTCACATTTTGAACTGATGCTACACAATCGTGCCAGCTAGCAATACTTATTATTACTGTATATCTAATATATATAATATATGGTATGTGGGCTATGGTGTTATCTTTCACTGGATGTTAGAAGTTGCATGAGTAATACAGCTGGGATAAAACCAAAAACTGGTGTCGTCTCATTCAGGTGCAAAGCCCAAACAATGTGATATTTTTAATAAAAGAGGGGATTCTTTTCCATACACACTGTGTATATATATATATATACCTGTGGGCCGGAAAGTATTCAGACACCCTTAAATTTTTCACTCTTTTTTATATTGCAGCCATTTGCTAAAATCAGTTAAGTTAATTTTTTTCCCTCATTAAAGTACACACAGCACCCCAAATTGACAGAAAAACACAGAATTGTTGGAATTTTTTGCAGAAGATTTAAAAAAAAAAAAACGAAATATCACATGGTCCTAAGTATTCAGACCCTTTGCTGTGACATACATATATTTAACTCAGGTGCTGTCCATTCTTCTGATCATCCTTGAGATGGTTTACACCTTCATTTGAGTCCAGCTGTGTTCAATTATACTGATTGGACTTGATTAGGAAAAACCACACACCTGTCTATATAAGACCTTAAAGCTCACAGTGCATGCCAGAGCAAATGAGAATCATGACGTCAAAGGAACTGCCTGAAGAGCTCAAAAACAGAATTGTGGCAAGGCACAGATCGGCCAAGGTTAAAAAAATTTCTGCTGCACTTAAGGTCCCTTGAGCACAGTGGCCTCCATAATCCTTAGATGGAAGATGTTTGGGACGACCAGAAACCTTCCTAGAGCTGGCCGTCCGGCCAGATGACGCGATCGGGGGAGAGAGCCTTGGTGAGAGAGGTAAAGAAGAACCCAAAGATCACTGTGGCTGAGCTCCAGAGATGCAGTCGGGGAGATGGGAGAAAGTTGTAGAAAGTCAACCATCACTTGCAGCCCTCCACCAGTCGGGGCTTTCTGGCAAAGTGGCCCAACGGAAGCCTCTCCTCAATGCAAGACACATGAAAGCCAGCATGGAATTTGCTAAAAAACACCTGAAAGACTCCAAGATGGTGAGAAATAAAATTATCTGGTCTGATGAGACCAAGATAGAACTTTTTGGCCTTATTTCTAAGCGGTATGTGTGGAGAAAACTAGGCACTGCTCATCACCTGTCCAATATAGTTCCAACAGTGAAGCATGGTGGTGTCAGCATCATGCTGTGGGGGTGTTTTTGAGCTGCAGGGACAGGACGACTGGTGGCAATCGAGGGAAAGAGGAATGCGGCCAAATACAGGGATATCCTAGACGAAAACCTTCTCCAGAGTGCTCAGGACCTCAGACTGGGCCGAAGGTTTACCTTCCAACAAGACAATTACCCTAAGCACACAGCTAAAATAAAGAAAGAGTGGCTTCACAACAACTCTGTGACAACAACTTCTTGAATGGCCCAGCCAGAGCCCTAACTTAAACCCAACTGAGCATCTCTGGAGAGACTGAAAAAATGGCTGTCCACCAGTGTTTACCATCCAACCTGACAGAACTGTAGAGGATCTGCAAGGAGGAATGGCAGTGGATCCCCAAATCCAGGTGTGAAAAATGTTGCATCTTTCCCAAAAAGACTCAAAAAGGCTGTATTAGATCAAAAGGGTGCTTCTACTAAATACTGAGCAAAGGGTCTGAATACTTAGGACCATGTGATATTTCAGTTTTTCTTTTTTAATAAATCTGCAAAAATGCCAACAATGCTGTGTTTTTCTGTCAATATGGGGTGCTGTGTGTACATTAATACGGAAAAAAATTAACTTAAATGATTTTAGCAAATGGACTGCAATATAACAAGAGTGAAAAATTTAAGGGGGTCTGAGTACTTTCCGTACCCACGGGGGGTATATATACACACACACACCACACACACACACACACAACACACACACACACACATATAGAAATATTTTTGTATTTCTATATTTTGTATCTATGTATATTCCAACAAAATATATAAAGTACATTTTGAGTACATTTTGATATTAAGGTAACAAGATCAATGAATAATTCTCGATCTGTTCCAGCAGATTCATGAAGATGTTCCTGAAGCGTTAATTTAACCAAACGCCAAGCAGATCCATTTCCAGTGCATTTCCTCCAATCCCAACCCTACACCCGAAATAATGGATTTCCTCAGGCAAAATATCATGCTTTGATCATCGCTAACATGCCGATCTGAGGAAGTAAATGTGCCACTTATTATCATCATTAGGAGGTCATTTTTTACTTCCTCGCTCTTTCTTCTCTTCACCTTATTTTTTATTTTTTGTCCCATCAGCTCTCTGACTGTGGTCAGAAAGCGAAGCTCCTTCCCTGATTTAATGATCCTGATCCCTGGAGAGTCTGTTCAGCCGAACGGGGTCCCGAATGTGTTGAAACTCCGTGTTTGATGGGATCTCATATGAGACTCGGACTGAACGGATACGCTCTCTCTGATACGCTCGAAACACAACATCTACGCTTTCTGCTCCGCCGCTTCTCCTGCTGCAAAACGTTCACTTTTTGATTTTTAACAAGGCTCAAGTTGAAGTCGAACATCTGTAGAGGGATACTTCAAGCTGGAGTTTCAAAGATAGTGATCTGAGACGCACAGGCTCCTGCTGTAGGATGAGACCGAACATTGATTTGGAAGCGACTGATGTCAGTGACAGAAACTATATATCTGATACCCAATAAATCATGACACAAGCTCTGATGTAAAGACACAAATCAGAAGTCTAATGCAGTCAGCAATACTCTCATACACTGAGTTCGGGAGTAGCATACTAACAGTGTATAGTATGCATATCGTTCACAGTATGCATGACGTACATCAAATGACCTACAGTACTACATTTCCTACAGTGCAACGTGCTTAACTGTTTTCAGTGAGAAATCAATTGGAAGTCATATCTACTATGCCAAAAATGCTAAATAACCATTATTATTTCCAACATGATAATTGGACAGTGAGATCATGTGATGATGTAACGGGGTTATTATCTTTATCTAAAACTTTAAATACCTTTTAATAGGTAAATAAAAAAATAAAAATAAAAGTTAATAAAAACATTTCCATTATGGGGTAAGTAAATTCATCAATCAATCAATTAATTAATAAATATTTTATTTCAGTAGTTGCAGGCAACAATTTCGCATTTTATTGAAGTTGAAAGTGCCTTAAAATTTCAAAAAATAAATAAAATAATTCATAATAAATAAAAAGAACTCGAATACTATAGACATATTTTACATCTAAGTTGAAGAACTGGCAGTGCCCAACATAACTCTAAAATTAATAAATAAAATAAAAAACTACATTGACTAATACATATAAAAGGATGAATACTACAATAGACATATCCTTTAAAAAAATATAAAAAACTAAAAGCTAATAAAAATGACAAAGACACAAAAATAAATACTAAAATTAAAGTGAAAAATATGAAAAAATCTAACTAAAAATATAAACAGAAACTATAACAATGATGCTAAAATAAGACTGTGATATAGTATAAAACTGTTTGAAATGTGATCATTGCATAATGCACATTATTTGCATATCTGCATACTGTTTGCGCGCATAAAGCAAAGATTTTAGGTCATACGCAGTATATACTGCACTGCTAGTAAATAGTATGCTAGTATTTAATTTCAAAAATAGCTGTATTATATTATAAGTGCATTAATGATGCTTGAAACAGGCAAACCTTCCAGAAAATATCAGCATTTTTATTTTACATTTTAACTGAAGTAAATACAAAGGATTCCTGTATGATTGTGTTGAAAATGCATAACCACTCATATTCTGCTTATGTCCATCATATGATCATCTGACAGTATATTTGATTCTATATGAGCCTTTTTAATTTCTGATGTTCTGTTAGTACATGCAGCACCACTAATGCTCAGATCACTTTATTCATCTGCAGCACTTGTCAGTGTGAGGCTGTAAAATAAAAACGTATTCAGCGGGATTTATTTGACAGCGGCCCGTCGTAAACTCTCACAGTGATCCGGATACTGACTCGTAAAGCTATTGGGTTTGAAAGGCCAATCAGGAACCACAGGGTCAGTTTATGCTGGCCGTCAGCAGACGGTGAGTTACGACTTCAGCTCTGAATGGAGTGCAAAACACTATTAGAGAACACTGACTAAAGTTTGTGAGAGGATTCGGGCAATTACAAACCTCATATGATTGTTACACTGAATGATGAAACATGAGAAAATGGTCATTTTATTTTATGAAAACACTTTATTTTTTTTAAATCATCAGTTTTTTTTAGAATGAGCTGGTTTTTGATAGTTATTGGTGTATTATGCATGTACATTTTTTTTTGTTATTTTGTAAGTTATTGTTTTTTATTTTTAAAAATGTCTATATAGTGTTGTTTTTTTCTTCTAATTTTATTTCAGTTATTTTAGTACATTAAGTTAAACTAAATGAAAATGAGAAATGTTACCTTGGCATCTACCTGAAATTAAATTATTCTCTTAAAGCAGAAACTGAGATAAAAGAGTTTAGAGTGATACAATTAATGAAATATTTAGATTACATTTTTATTTTTATATTTTCCATTTTAAATTTAGTTTATGCTTTAGTAATTTTGTTGTGAGTTTTTGTCATTTTTTTATAAGTAATTTTTTTTACATTGGTCCATATAGTTTTTCATTTATTCCTTTTGCTCCCGTTTTAGTTATATTAGTACACATAACACATAAAATGAACAATGACTAAATGAAAAATGATAAATTTGTCAGTATATATATATATATATATATATATATTATATATAATATATATATATATATAATGTCTTTTTTATGGTGCATTTATAACATGTAATGGTCGATGAAGGTATTGTCTGTATTGTTTTTCACAGGTGTTTAAACTGTAGTTTGAATTACATTGCATTGCATTATGTTGTGTTTTAGGGTTAAAGGACACGTCCATAAATTTAATGTGATGATGTTATGACAGACTATTACCTGTAGCTTTTCTATTTTTCTACAGATTTTTGTGGGGTGGGATTTGCTGAGAAATGTTGATCTGGAGATCTTGCAGACGTTTGCACACACACTGAGCTAGAAACACAAAGCTGTTTTCTGGATCTCATATTCCCCTGACCTTTAATTAATGACGTTTGTCAAGCATCACAGGGAAATATTGATATTTGCTTTCAGATTCATTTATTCCAGGATCCTGATGTGACGTGATCAATGCCTCATGCGTGTGCGTGCAAGAGCCTTTGTGTTTGAATTCAGTCAGCTCTGACTCCAACTTCAGTTCATTCTTTTTCAGTAAAAATCCTGAAATATGTCAGTGGTAAATTGAATTATGAATGTTCATTCATGTTGACTTTAAAGCTAACAAGAGAAAATTGTGAGCCAGCCCTTTGGTCAATCACTGAATAAGAAGTAATAAGGCTCGTTGTATTCGCTTTCAGGCAGGTGATGTGTCTAAAGCCCCAGCGTGGTGTTTTATTAGTGCCAGACGGGCTTGTAATGCATAATTTCCCAGATGAACTTTAAGTGATCAAATCACACGAATGCATCAAAAACATCCTGAAAAGGAACTACGTTATTAAAAGTGAATGTGCATTTATGTTGTATTTTCTTTGACCTTGCATCGTTTTGTTCTTGGCATGTTAGCATTCATTAATTGGATTTACCGTGTTGTCCGACAGACCTGCGGCTCGTTTAAGCAGCTGAGAATCACTGAGCTTCTGCAGAGTCATTCAGACACATTTCCAGTGGGCTTGACTGAAGGTTCGTGTGAGGCGTTTCTGTCCGTTCTGTGCTTGTGTCTGTGTGAATGTGTAGGAGGGTCAGCAGATTTACAAGAGCTGCTGTTCCTTCAGAAGACGAGAGAGAAATCACTGATTCAGAGCTGCTTACTTTAGAATCATTTTCATTTTAATTAAAATTTTAGCAATGTTATTGTGCATTTTTGCTATTTTGGGAACACTTTACAATAAGGTTCATTAGTTAACATTAGTTAACAACTTTAGTTACACGATCTAAGAATGAACAATACTTCTATAGCATTTATTAATCTTAGTTAATGTTAATTTCAACATTTACTAATTCATTATTAAATTGAAAAGTTGTGCTTGTTGACATTAGTTAATGCACTGAATTAACACGAACTAACAGTGAACAATTGTATTTTCATGAACTAACATTAAAGATGAATAAATACTGTAATAAATGTATTGTTCATTGTTTGTTCATGTTAGTTAATACATTAACATTAACTAATGGAACCTTATTGTAAAGTGTTAATGTTATTTTTAATGTCTAAGTAATTTTTTTTTAAATGTCTATATATTTTTTTTTCCATAATGTTTATTCTGTTCTGAGAGAAAAAAAAAAAAAAAAAAAAAAAAAAAGAGAGACAACCTCAATATAACTTTTTGGTATGTTTTTATTTACTTATTAGTTTTTTTTGTTTTGCTTTGTTTATGGGTTTAGTTTTTAGGATTTCTATCTCACAAAAGGATAGAACTCCTTTTTTAGTACCAGTATTTATTAGTTTTATGTTATTATTATTATATATTATATTTTTTACGCTGAATTATACCTTTAATTGACATCAAAGCAGAAATTTGCAGATGCAAAAAGATGACTTTTATGTGTGTGGTGTGTTTTTTACTGATTGTACATTTAATAAAAAATAATAATAATTTGGCCATGACAAATAGATGACATTTTTGTTCATTTATTTATTTAATTTTTTTAGAACTTGCCAGCAACCTCTTACTGTTCTGCTTTTGGTATGAACAGACGTCATATTGTCAGCCTCGTTTCCGTGTTTTTGTGTGAGTTTTGCTCCCCATGTGTTTCCATGCCCATATTTGGTCCCTCCCGTTCCTGTACTTATTTGTTCCAGGTGTCCCCTTTTCAGTTCTATTGATCCCAGGTGTGTCTCGTCATCCCATCGTCATGTCATTTGTATATAAAGTGTTCCATGTAATCAGTTCGGTGTCCAGTATTGTGAATGTCTGTGAATGTCAACCTCCTCAGTTAAGTGTGTTTTCCTGGTTCACTTGTTTCTATTAAAACTTCCTTGTTGATGTACTCCACATCTCCTCGCTCCTCGCTCTGCGCTCCAACACAGTAGCACTGTGCCAAGACTTCCGGATCGAGAACAGTAAGCGGCGCACCGAGATCATGGAAATCGCCGCTCGTTTCTCCGCTCTAGCCCGTAGAGATCTCCCCTTCGTCAATTATGCCAGGGAGTTCTTCGGGCTCGCCATGGCGACGGCTTTAGATGCCACCATCAACTTGTTGTTCTGGCACGGGGCTAATTACTGTTGCCCCATGGACCTCCCAGAAACCACGGGACTACGCTGGAGGGAAGGGATCCTCCAGTGTCTGGAGAGCGTCCTGCCCCTAGCCAGAAACAGCTCATCGCCGACCATGCCTTTCTCCCCGAACCTAAAGGGGAATCTAAGGAGGAGAAGGCGGTCGGCTCCAGCCCCAGAGCTCGCTCCGGTGTCGGCTCCAGCCCCGGAGCTCGCTCCGGTGTCGGCTCCAGCCCCGGAGCTCGCTCCGGTGTCGACTCCAGCACCGGAGCTCGCTCCGGTGTCGGCTCCAGCCCCAGGGCTCGCTTCAGTGTCGGCTCCAGCCCTAGAGCTCGCTCCAGTGTCGGCTCCAGCCCCAGAACTCACTCCAGTGTCGGCTCCAGCCCCAGTGCTCTCTCCAGTGTCGGCTCCAGCCCCAGAGCTCGTTCCAGTGTCTGCTCCAGCCCCTGAGTCAGCTCCAGTGTCGGTTCCAGCCCCAGAGTTTGCTCCAGTGTCGGCTCCAGCCCCAGTGCTCGCTCCAGTGTCGGCTTCAGCCCCAGATCTCGCTCCAGGTTTTTTTGTCGACTCCACCCCAGAGCTCCTCAGTGTCGGCTCCCCCCATAGCTCGCTCAGTTGTGGGCCCAGGCCGAGTCCAGCCCAGTGAGGGCTCCTGTTCCTGAGTTTAGCCCGGTTTAGTTATTTTTTTTTGGAGGGGGAGGGGGTGGGGTAGTATGGGTCCGTCCCACCATGGCCTCCCGAGTCTCCTGATCCACCATGGCCTCACGAGTCCCCTGCTCCACCATGGCCTCATGAGTATCCCCTTCCCTGCTCCGCCCATGGCCTTCTGAACTGTCGCTCCGCCTGCCGCCTATTCCCTTCTTCGCCATGGCCTTCTAACTGTGCTGCTTCGCCCAGGCCTTTGAGTTCCCTACTTCTCTCCGTGGCCTCCTGAAACTGTCTCCCATCCAGCCTTGGCCTCCTGAGTTCCCTGCTCCGCCATGGCCTTCATAACTGTCTGCTCCGCCATGGCCTTTTGAGTTCCCTACTCTGCCATGTGCCTCCTGAACTGTCTGCTCCACCATGGCCTCATGAACTGCCTGCTCCGCCATGGCTTCCTAGTCTGCCTGCTCCGCCATGGCCTCATAAACTGCCTGCTCCGCCCTGGAGGTATTCCCCGTGTCCCAGTCCTGCACCAGCCTCCAGGGCGCCCACCCCCTTCCCTGGTGGAATTGTTACGGAGTAATGTCAGACTCTGTTCCGTGTTTTGTGTGTTTTTTGCTCCCCATGCATTTCCATGCCTAATAAAATATAAAAAAATTTAATCATATTTGGTCCTTCCCGTTCCTATCCTTATTTGTTCCAGGTGTCCCCTTTTCAGTTCTATTGATCCCAGGAATCTAATCATCTCCACACTGATAAATGTTGTTTCTGTGTTTTATTATGATAGTTTGCTTAAGTTTATTTAGGTCGCGCTGTGTTGGCACATTTACACACATCACTTTGAATTAATTCACTCTAATGATTTTTTGATGAAGCATTTTAAACAACAAATTCATTGTGAATGGTTTGTTGTACCCTGTTAATCAAAGTATATAAGAGCATGTTGTGTTGAAACGGTAGGAAACAAGAGTTTCAGCACTGAGTTGCTTACAATGTCATCAAATGCACATCAAATCTATAACCTCAAGAATGAGTATGCAATTTCGTTTTGGTTATATGCAGTATTCTGTCCATATCCTGCTTGTGGTGTCTCCTGATGAGCTCCTTTGGATTCTGGCTTTGTCAAAAAAACTAATGAGTGTACACTCAAATATATATATTTTCATTACATTTTGTCTTTGTAGAACATTGCGTTTGTTTGTTTATAGAGCTTGACTGCAAAAAAAATTGAACAAAATTTGGATCAGGTCTAAATTTGCAGGACATCTTTGTTTTTATATTATTTATTTATTATTCTATTTTGGATAAAAGAATATTTAAAATGTAAATGTATGTAAATTTAAAACCAACTTATTTATTTTATTTATTTTGTAGAATTGCAAAAAAGTTGATCAGGTCTGAATTTGACTTATTATTTCTATTTTTATTTACTTTATTTTATTGAAAAAGCTGCTTTGAAACGATATGTATTGTGACAAGTGCTATAGAAATAAAAGTTAAATGAATTAAACTGAATAGAACGAATGTTGTATAGAAATTTTCACAGAGCTTACATTCAGTGCAATCTGAGATTGGCTTTTCCACTTTTTATTTTTACGTCGTTTAAAATGTGCAGTAGATGAAACCACAATATTAGACCTATGTGGAAATATAATGCCACGGCAGTCTTTATGAACAGAGGACAATATTACCACACCAGAAAGAAAGGAGATTAATGAATACCATCCGTCAAACAGCAAGCCTATCCACCAACTTTGAGCCATTAATAAGCCTGTGAAGGATCCGTCCGAGCAGCTGCGGCATTTGATTGACAGTTTCATCTATTGGTGTTAGCAGCCTGATGGCAGATGAAAGGCCTTCCTTTGCTTCACCCAATTAAAGGCTCATTTCAGGATCCAGCTGCAGGTGCGTCTGGCAGGATGGCTGTGTTTCTAAATGTCTCGTCCCAAAAGCTCTAGTGTCTCTCCTTCGCTCTCACACAGTCTGAATAACAGAAGAGGCTCTGTGTCCGATGGCTCATTCGCATCAGTTTTCTGCTCTTCTGCAGGTGTCGATTTCAGGAGTTCAGAGGAGTCTTGCAAGAAAAGCAGCAGTAGCCTGGTTTCCATTACAGATTTGCACAAAATGCGATATTTTATAAATGTTTTGCATTAAATGATGTTATGCAACTAAAACTTAATTTCTTCCTCTCGCGATAAGTCATGGCGACGGATGATGGTAGGTTTACATATATTGCAGCCACCGCACAAGCCATTATTTTGAATCGATTTTTAATTGTGGTCATTCAAAATAATGGCTAATGGCTGTGATATATGTAAACCTAAACACTTTCTCTGCACAAAACTTTTGCAATATTTTATAAATGTTGATAAAAAACTACTGCGAAATGACGGCGAAGGAAAAGGAGAAGTAGGTGTGTATCTTTAGCGAAGCAGCGTGGAGAGCTTCTGAAAAGTGTCGCGGCACGGCTGCTGTAAACACAAAGCATTGACTAGAATGCTCGCGATCAGCGTCGTGTCGGAGCTGTAATGCAGTGTAAATAAGGTGTTATCCAAGCATTAATGGCAAGGCAAGCCCCTTATACTTAAGAGCGCCCACGTATGAGGTGTTTCTAGGAGGTTATAGTTATAGTACATTAAAGAATGATCATTTGACTTTTACGTACGCCAGGTGACCTTTAAATGCGAAAAAACTGTTCCCTATCGAACGGGAACTCGCACTGCAGTGTCTCGTTCCCCTACTCAAGGAACCATGGTTACATGGGTAACCTGAGACGTTTCCATTGCAGTTTAGTGAAATATTCCTTTTTCGACTTGCCTGAAAAACCACCTCATATGAGCTTAAAAACTTTTTCTTTGTAATATATAGGAGCGTTTGCAAAATTGACGTGTTTCCATTGGGTGTATTTTCAAATCACAATTTCAATTTGCGCAATTCGAAGGGTAATGGAAACGCAGCTAGTAACCTGTTTTAGAAAAAACTTAAAAAAATGCACCCGAATGGTCAGCATTTCATTGGCGCTGATTTGCTAGGTCACCTCATACTTTTTATTTTGTAGCAGTTTTCCTTTTGCAACCATTTATAAGGTGAATAAGTCTTGTATTATTGTTTAATCAGCAGAAAAACACCACAAACACATGATTCCTATCTGAATCTGAGCCAGATTACAACTCTTAGTTCAATTCTCAGCCCATTTTCACATGCATGACATTATTTTATGACTAATCCTGATTTTAAGGTTAGAATTATGGCCAGTCACAGAAAAAAATGCAAACACGATCCAGATGTTTTCTGCTAAATATATGGCTGTTTTACTGCATCCAAACAGTGACAAAATATTACAGAATTTGTGAATAAAATCTTTTATGAACTATATTTATAAACTTGAATTTATATTTGAATATATTTTTTTTCACTCCTTTGCAGTTAAATGATACATTTTGATACAATGATACATTTTACATTCTTTTTATTATAAAACTGAAACTTCTGACATTAGACTGCTTTTGTTATTTCGATAAGCAAATTTAAAGCTGATACATATACAGCTATGGAAAAAAAGGAAGAGACCACATGACAATTCCCAGTTTCTCTGGATTTACGTTTTATAGTTATGTGTTCGAGTAAAGTGTCATTTTTGTTTTATTCTGTAAACTACTGATGACATTTCTTCCAAATGTAAAATAAAAACGTTGTCATTTAGAGCAATTTTTGCATAAAATGACAATTGCTTAAAATAACAAAAAATACCATGTTAAGTTTATATTCATTTTTAGACAAAACAATACCAATGTTTTAACTTCAGAAGAGTTAAGAAATCAGTATTTGGTGGAATAACCCTGATTTTCAATCACAACAAATGAAACTGAGAATTTTCAAGTGGTCTCTTCATTTTTTCGATGGAAAGTTTTTACTGATATTTCTGAACTCAGCATCATCAATTTAGCTAATATTATAGTTCTTTTTTGCAAATCACTAAACATTTTTTTTCAAGATATAAAGCTGTTATTGCTCAGAATATCCTTTTTCACTTGAGATCACCTAGCAACCAGCACAGCAGCATCATGATGGTAGGTTTTGCTCAAGCAAATACTCACATTCTAGTACTTCATGATTGTTTTTTATTGTTCGTGCATTTGTGAAATAATATTTTCTTCCTTCCTCCTATTTGGTTTGTGTGTCTCAGGGTTTCTGGTTTTCCGCATTCAGTCCCAGGACGTCTGACCTGCATTCAGCACAGAATATCTCTCAGAAAGACCCTGGGCTCCGGGAAAATACTGTTTGTGTCTCATGCATTCGGACTGTATCATATGTCTGCAGACCTGCATGTGAATATCAGCACTGTGCTGTTGCACTGAACTATATCTGATGACTGAGAAAAACCTCCTTGAAAAAGGAAACCACACTTTTATTAAATCAGTGTGCATGTTTCAATTTGCACAATTTAAGAAAACATGGCGTGTCGTAATTCCTATTCCAAGACATTATAACGTGATTTTAATTGACTGGATCTGGTCTGTTAGTATTATATCCTCAAAAGTACTTAGTTTCAACCCTGAACAAGCACACCTGACATCTAAACCACCACAAGTGTGAGCAAGGAGCTGGTCAGTTTTGGTCCACAGGTTGCCACTTGCCTCAGAATCAAATGCAATTTACACAAACAAGGTGCAAACCAACTTGAAACTATTAAAATGTGATTTTCTTCTTTTTTAAACAAATATTAAAAGAGTTATTTATTTAAATATGTATTTATCTATCCATCTATCCATCCATCCATTAATTCATTAAAGAATGAATGCAGGATTGCATGCAGATTTTATTTTATTTTTAATTTTTTAGATAGTATTCTATTTTAACGGTACATGCATACAGATTTTATATCCTATTCTATGTAGGACTCAAAAAATGGTAAATAAATAAATAAAAAAAAAAAAATAAAGTTCAACTAATTTTGGACCAAATGTCCCCCCATTAAATATACAATATTTTATTATACTATTTATTGTATTATATGGCTGCTCGCATACAGTTAAGATCTGTTGTGACTTCTTCCTCTTAAAATTAAAAAACAAACAACAAAATTAAATTAAAGCATAACTAATTCAGATTTGTATGACTAAAACTTAGAATAAATAACACAATACAATTAAAGCCCAACTAATTTTGACCATATATCATTAAAGAAAAAAACATATAACAATTATTTTACACTTGTAAATACTGGTACATATAACCTATTAATTAAATTCTATTTTTCTGCAATAAGACAGCTGAATGAGCTTGATGAATTGCAGTCAACAATGATACTATATAAGGAGTGTTTAAAACTGAGGAAAAGGAAAAGGGAAAAAGAAAGGAAAAAACTGAGAAAAATGTGAGTTTCTCACCATGACGTTTGGGATAACATGCAAAGGATTTGTGCTTTTTTATTTATATATTTTTGTTAATAATATTTGTCCCTCATTTGTGTTGAATGTTCAGACACACCTGACCCTGTTTCTAAAATCCTCTTGTCCTGCGGTGAGATCAGCTGCACTTGTTCAATTAAGTGAGTCGTGTTTGTTCTTCTGTTTTCTTTCGGACCACTGATCTTCTCTTTCTGTCAAGCTTTATTTACATGCAAAGCTAACTTTGTTTTATTCCTCGCTGTGGTGCTGGAGACGAGACGAGACGAGAAAACACTGAACTACACACACGACGTCTCAGACTGACGAGTGTTTCTCTAGATGTGATTCGCTACACGTAAAACACGTCTGAGACGAGCCACTTTTGGCTTCTTTTAGCACAGAGACAGAGATGCTTATTTTAAACATACAAACTAAAAATGATCTTCGAAATCTTCTCAAGTTACACTTTAAAAAGTAACTCTAACAAGCAGTTGCAAACAACAGGAACCATTCCATCAGATTTGACAATGCTACACAGGTAACAAAGGTAGGTTATGAAAACATTGTGGGAACATTATTTTGAAAATGTATAAAATGTTGAAATGTCCAGTTTTCTTGTAGTAATTATAAAGTTATTTAAAGGTTACAAAACCTTTCGTACAAAGTTTACTTATTTACACCCAAAATATAATCTTAGTTGAATGTTTATTTTTAATTTAAAAACTTTTTACATAGTTTTCTTTTCATGATTAGAACGTTAAAGATTACAAAACGTCTTAAATTTTCACTATTTTTTCCCCCCAAATACAGTGTAACATTATTTGAACGTTTCTTTTTTAATATTCTAAGAACTTTAAAATGTCCAGTTTTCTCGTCACGATTAGAACGTTACTTAAAGGTTCATCAAGTACAAACGACATCATAAGGATGTTTTGAGAATGTTCTAATAACATGAGAACGTATATCAAATATTAATGAAGTTATAAGAATTGTTCCATAAACATTATGATTTTGTCCTTACATTTATATAACTTTTAAAAAATGGCATGCTGAGAAAGGCAGGCCATTAGAGCCTCATCTTCACTTTGGTAATAGAATTAACCGAGGCAGTAATTCATTTCTAGAAACATCCTTGAATAAATTCAGCTGCATTGATTGAATGTCTGTCTTCCTCTGTTGATTTGGTTGCACACTCTGGTTTATTGACTGATGTTTTCTAATAGAAATCTCTTCAAGTCTCTCATATTTTGCTGCATAAATCTGAGTAATCAGTATTGAATTTGCATCATTCAAACAGACTTTATTTTCGCCGGCCCCATTAATGTGAACATCTCCACGGGATCATTTTCTGCAGCTAAAACCAATGTGCTTTTACTTCCTTTGGTTAATCTTCCTAATGACTGGGTCGGCAAATCCTGCACAGAACTGGCTCTGCATGTTTCCCTTTATTTATTAGCCGAGAGATTTGTTCCGCAGTGGCACATGCAAAAAATAAAGCAGAACAATATCTGCTACAGTGTCTCCTTCATAATCCACAGAGGAACGCAGACTTAATTACACCTCACATTTCATTTGGGAAGCACATTTCCATCACTGTCCGGTTGAGTGTTTATTACACTGAAAATCATTTGGTCTTTACCTGCTCTGTATCTCAAATGCACCGTGTTCAAGTGATACACAGACAGAAATGAATACTTTTATTCAGTAAGGATGCATTAATTAATCAGAAGTGACAGTAAAGACATTTATAACGCTGCAAAGGATTTTTATTTTAAGGGTACCCTATTGCTCTGTTTTTTTTAATTCTATTCATCAAAGAATCCTGAAAAATCTAATGTTTCACATTTCTGAAGGATCATGTTTGTAACAGTTGAAAAAGAATGGAGTAATGTGTGAGATGGGTGAATTTATTTATGACAAGTATTGATGTGTGTATGATTTATGTGATGTGTGATAAAATGCTGTGGCTCTGGATGCAGAAAAATAATATTAGGCTCGAAAGATCAGAGAAAGATAAAAAAAAAAAATATATAAATCCTATTCAAGATTTTTAAATTAATAATAAAATAATATTAAATACATATTAAAATTACATTTTAGAATATATTCACATAGAAAACAGCTATTATAAAATCTAATAATGTTTCACAATTTTACTGTTCTACTGTATTGAATCACATATAAAACAATAAAAAATGCCGATGGGTAGCAAAAATTTGATGTAAAAAAAATCGCCATTTTTTTTAAAATTCACTTTTCCTTGGATTTTGACTAATGGAAGTGGGCAAAAAAATATAAATTAATGCTTTTAATATATGTATATAGATATATATATTATATATATATATATAATATATAAGTTATATATTACTTCCCTACATTTCAACAAAATACAGGATTGCCAAAAAGGGATATTTATATAAAAAAATATATATTTATGTAACTACATTTTATTTGTAAAACAAATTTTGTTTGTTTTCGTTTCTAGCAAATATAATTTAGGCCATATTTTGCGGGACAGGGGAGAGAGAGGAGAGGGAGGGCGGTGGAGAGGGATACGAGGAGGGGGGAGAGAAGAGCTCTGAAATGGTGGCCTGTCTACACCACAGGGAACACCCCTAGCAAACACCACATTAGCAACCATACATAAACCCTAGCAATGCATATCACTATGATGCTAAAAAGCTATTATAAGAACAACTTCCTTAGCAACCACCCAAAAACAGCTAGCAAACATCACGCTGCTTTAGAGCACCTTTCGCAGCCATTATTAGAAACTCTCAGACAACCATTCAACCTCTCAGCACAACAGTAGAGGACTAGCAGGTGCAAGAATTACTTTTATTTCAATGTTCTCCGTATTAATACAATCCAAAGATAAGAGTTGGTGAGCGGTTTGTGATGCTCCCCCGCAGGTCTGAGGTCGGCTCCAGATGGCGGGGTTAGAGATCATATGTAAACCAATTTCACTGTCTTTGTTGAGAACATGCAGGCCTACCATTAAACTGAAATTCTGCCTTCATGCTAAGTAAATTACCGCAAATATGTTGCTCATCAAACATGTTCATTTGTAACCCGTAATTCGAGTAGTTTTATTAAAGCACGGAACGTGCTCAGAAAATCCCATCTTTGTAAAGATTATACCACAACCAGATTTGTCCAATTAAGTTATTTTACTTTGATTTGTCAGGGCACAGATTTGATGATCTGTTAGAAATACACACACACGCACGCACGCCAACGACGCACGCAGCAGCACGCATGCAAGCACGGGTACGTCTACACCACACACACACACCACCACACACACACACACACACACACACACACAAACACACACACACACGAATGGCTCTGGTGGAATTTTAAGGTGTATCCGAAATAAAGCCTTGGTAATCCCACAGGCTGTTATTGGTTTCTGCCACACGTCTTTCTTCAGATCGATGGATTCTTCTCTCGCTGATTGGTTTCTATTGAAGCACTTTAATCTGGCTCATGGATTTCATCTATGTAATTTACAGCCTTTAAAGTGGGATTGGTTCTCTGCAGCTCCATCCTCTCCTGCTCGCTGCCTCACAGTAAGTCATCAGAAATGCAATTAGTGCAATTAAGAGAGAAGAGACTGTGATCGGCTGATCTCTGGATGCTGTTTGGGACTGTGATGAGAGTCTTGTGTCTGATCATGGATACGGTAAACTCAAGTGTGTTTAAAGCTGTTTGGGAAACATTGAAACACTCGAAACAATGAAGCAGAAAATTTCCTGAGGAGCGTTTTATTGCTCAAACGTTGCTCTTTCATGGGCCTTGAGCTTTCATTTTAGTTCTCAGACATGTTTTACACAAGTATCAGAGAGAATCTCACAAAATCTGACAAAAACACGGGTCTGTTCCACCCAAAACACACCCCAAAAAGAAATTAATATACTTACAAAAAAAAATTACGTCGCCTATTATTATTATTAGTGTTATGTATTATGTGGTATGTACACACACACACCAACACACACACTAATAATATAAGTATATAGTGACATTATTTTCATGGCAACCCATATTACTCAAATTTGCATTAATGTGATGCAAAAAAAAAGATACTTATGGTGAAATAAAAATCATAAATAATATTTAAAAACTTGTTAACCTTTTCTGGCGTGCAGTATACTGGGATTTAAATGAGGCTTACTATTTACACTATATTCAAAAGATTTGGCTGTTTTTAATTGTATTTTATTTCATCAAGGATTGTCATTAAACTATTGGTCGTGACTAAGATCTTTTTTATCTTGACAATCAAAATGACTAAGATGTAGGTCTGGTTTATGAAAAGGTATCAACATTGTATTAGTTTTGCTTACAAAAAGAAAAAATTATTTTTCCTGCACCCATTGGCAGCGTTTTTTTTTTTTCTTCTTTAAGCCAAAAAAACTCATTTTTCTTTTTTTAGGAAAAAACAAACTTAATCTCTTAAGTTCTTTGTTTATCAAGTGTCAACATATTATCTTGAGTAAGATACTTCTTAGTGATCTGTACGGAAAAAACAAGTTCGAAAATACTATGAGGAAGAACCGTTTTTGCAGTGTGAAAAAGATGTATATTATAGAAATATGGTCTCGAACAGCTGTTGTCACCATTGATAATAATCGAAAATGTTATGAGCAGAATCGTAATCAGCATCTTATACTGATTTCGAAGATCATGTGTGCCCCTGAAACAGACTGGCGGACGGATGTCTGAATAAAATAAAGTGACATCACAGCGAAATAAGTACCTTTAACAGAATCGCATAGCCCAAAAACCAGTTATTTGCATAGTCTATATATTTCGATTTTACAAATATTCTTATTCAAATAAATGCAGCTTTGGTGAGCAGAAGAGACTTCTTTCAAAGATAATAAAAACACTGGGTTGATCTGAAATCTAGAGACACCGCCATGTAGTCATTTGTTATTTTGATTTTTTTCTCATACCTGTCTAGAAGAATCAACCAACGTTTTAAAAGGATGTCATTTATGATTTGTTCTATCAGAACATCTCGGCTGTGGTTCCTAAACGGTTCTTCTCCGATTCTCTGTTGGACGAAACCCCTGCAAACATCAGCTCTGGTTTGTGTGATGTGCTTCTGACAGTGACTCCGCTCAGAGAAACTCATTCACTCACTCGCTGAGGCTTTGACCCGTTTCTCATTTCTAAAGAAAGTCATCACCCCGTCCGTGTCAATTAAGGCCTCTTTCCGTGTCAGACTCCCTGTCATAGATCAAATTGAAGCGTGTCCTCCCAGTAAATGTCAGCTGTGGTTGACGTGTAACGTGAAAGAATATCATCTCTCTCGCTCGCTTTGGCTTCAGCTGCAGATATTCAATGCTGAGACGCTCGTTTGCCAAATAACTCCCAAAAATCAGCTTATTGAATTATCCCGCTGTTCTGATTTACATGCAAACCATAAACTGCATTTAAAAGAAACCACAATTCCTGATTGAAATGTCATTCTTTTGTCATTTGAAATTGTTTTACTTAGAAACATCGCATTAGCAAGGAAAAATTAATGTTTAATGTTGATTTTGAAGATTTAGACTTGCAAAAACCTATAAAACCTACTGTATCATATCTCATACAGCCTCTAAATGATCAACATGATCAAACTTCTTTGCGTTAAACCGTAGACACAATCTACTGCAAAGCCTGCCTTCGGCGGGATGATTGAGGCGTGTAGCGTTTTTTTATCCAGTGTGTTTAAAGCTCTTTAGTGGTACAGTGTGTAACAAACGTCCAGCTTCAGCTGGAGCTTCACGTGTCAGTATTGCCTAGATTTTATAAAGTAACGGCAGATAACTGCGAGTACTATTCCAGGATGAATACTCATGGACTGAAGCCAAGAGCTCAGCTTTACGTTGATTCTCCATTCAAATCAGGTTTTTAGAGTCTTAAATCTGATCATCAGGATCTTTTGAGGAGCTTTTGTTTCCAGAAGCTTTACTTTCACTGTTCCTCAGCGGAGGAATGATCTTCACAAGCCTCCAGAACATCTCACGTTTATTTCTTCATCTCTCAATCAGCACTGGATTGCATTGCATTATATGTTTGGAGCATTTCAATCTCCTCTTATTATTACTGGAGATACAGAGCCACGACTGATATTTAGATCATTTAATGTCAGTATAGTTCGTTTATAAGATCTCACTGTGTTTACATTACAAGCCTCAGAATGTATTATTCAATATCACGCATCGACAGCAATTGCAAATTTTTTGCGCAATTTGTTTCCGTGAGATGTTGTTCTATTATATTTAGACTATATGCACATAAAAGTGGCCTGATGTTTTTTTATATACTATCATCAAACAAAAACCACTAATGCACACTTTTTATAATTTATGTTTTGTCTAAAGCCCTCAACAAACGGTTCCATTTCAAAGAATGAGATTTTTGACTTATTTGGTCCACATGTCAAGCTTACGGGAAAATATAAATCAAAAGTGCAAGCTCAATCCGTTGCTGGTCTTTCATTAGTAGAACCTCCAAAAGTCATCTGAGTCACCGCTGCACTTTTTATGGAATGGGAAGCACACAAAGTGCAGCTCTAATGATTCTATCACAGTGGAAAAAAACTCTTCAAAAACCCACAAGGCACTTCGTACCTGAGGAGTGTTTAATGACTTGCAGAAGCAAGGTTGGGTTTTAATGGCAAGAGATTACTGACTTTGTTCTTTACATACATAACCTCCAGAATTCATAAGTGCTCATTTAATTGCTTGTCGCTCATAATCCGGCCGATTGTATTTGCAGGCAGAGAGAGGATCTCATCTCTAACAAGCAGTATGAGGACCAATGGTATTTGGGTTAATTATCATTTACATACTCGACGACGTCAGCCTGTGCGGTTTTCATGCAGCAATTGCAAGTGGCGCCCCCTGCCGTCTATCCTGCTTATTAAATGCGAAATAACAACCGCGGCACGCTCTTTCATGTCGAGGGAGGTCGCTCATTATCAGGCCCCTTTGCGTCCGGTGGAATATTCTCCACGGGGAGCCGCACGACGAACCGCCAGCGAGACCAGAAAAGAAAGAAATTAAATGGCACCGCAGACCCAGAGATTCGGGGATGAAGTGGAAAATTGGGGGGAGAGAAAAAAGGATTGTTTTTTTGTTTTTTTTTTTCCAGAAGAGCCTGCGTTGGTTCATGGAGAACCTGAGTCATAGTGAAAAAGTTGGACACCGTTTGTGTTTCGTCTTGAGGGGATGAGGGAGTGGATGGAGAGGAGAAAGAGTTTAGGAAGGTTTGACACGAAACGCACCTCTGACCTTTTTTTGCGAAATAGTCCAGCTGTCAGATCAAGTCGTAGCGTGTGGTTCAGTGGGAGGGGGCAGGGGATCAAGTTAAATGAGATGACTTTTTTTTCATTTATATAATACCAAAAATATTATTATCAATAAGAGTAAGGATATATACAGTTATATATTATATATATAATTAGGGGGTTTGTGGAACGGTACACCGATGTCATGTTTCGGGTGGTAATATTTCTCGGTTCGTGGTGGGGGGGGTGGTCCGTGGTCGGTTGGGGGGGGTTTGGGGGGGGGTGGGGTCTATCGGGTCATGGTGCGAACGATTTCGTTGAAACAGGGGGAAAAAAAAAAAATAAAAAAAATCTACTATGCTCATTTTCTTTTCATTTATTTTGAACAGACAAGTAGTACAAATTACAATTTTTTCCACCTAGATTTGAAAATACTAAATATTATTACATTGTTATATACAGTATATAAACTCTGCAGTACATATATACATACAAAGGAATAAATTATTGAAATATATTTTATTTAGTTTACAGATAAACAAGAGAAAAAAAAAAAAAGGAGAAAAAAGAGTGCTGCGACACGTAACGGAGCCAATTACGCTGAGATTCAGGGTCATTTTTGTTGAAGGCTCCTTAATTTGTGCACAGAATGGAAACTAATAATTGGCGAGAAAGCTAATCCCTATTTGTTTGTTCTTTATTTTACAAAAGCACAATGTTTTGTTTTCATTGTGATTGTACACAAATAATGATAAAAGCAGACCTTTATACAGGGATAGCATATATAAGGCACAATAAGTGTTGTAAAGGTAGATTCTGCCTGGCTATAAGGAAAAAAGTTGACGGTGATCACCACACAGACACACAACAACACAAAACACATCGGTTCCAGTGCATCATTGATACTCTTTACTTGCCAGTTGCAGGTTGGTAATTTATCAAAATAAATACACGGTGAACCAAACATCAGTGCGCCCGACGCTGGGTCTGTCACCATTGATACCATGAACTATAAATATAGGAATAATTATTTTTAGTAATAGACTGATGTTTACATATATACATAGTATATATGTTTTATTGTTTTAACCACACACCAGCCTACGTGTCCTGTGGGGATACTATGTTACTGTGTAAGCTGTGTAAACATTGGATCATAGCTCTGTGACCTTGGAGTGAGAAATTGCAAAGTAGTAATTTCTTTTGGTTAATAAGCTTCTCCCACACTCGGCCTCCAGCTCCTCCCTTCCCTCCTCTCACTTTCCCTTCCCATCAGTCTTCCCTTCCCTCTCGATCTCCCCTCTCGCCTGGTTCTTCTATATCCTCTCTCCTATACCCATCTCCCTCTGCCCGTCTCCCTCTCCCCTCTCTATTCCCTCATCCCCCTCTCACTTCTACCTCTTCTCTCTCCTCCTCCATCCCTCTCCTTCTCCCTTCTCTCCCTCTCCCTCTCCTCTCTCTCCTTTCCATCTCTCTCCTCGCTCAATCTCCTCCCAATCTCCCCTTCTTCCCCTCTCCCTCCTCTCTCCCTCTCCTCTATCCCGCTCTTCACTTTCTCCCTCCCTCTCCATCCCTTCCTCTCCTCTCCTCCTACTTCACTTCTCCCTCTCCCTCTCCCTCTTCTACCCTTCACTCTCCCTCCCTCCATCTCCCTCTCTCCCTCTCTCTCTCTCCTCTCTCTCTCTCTCTCTCTCTCTTTTTTTTTCTCTCTCTCTCTCTCTCCCTCTCCCCTCTCTCTCTCTCTCTCTCTCTATATCTCTCTATCTCTCTCTCTCTATCTCCATCTCTCCCTCCCTCTCTCTCCCTCTCTCTCTCCCTCACTCTCTCTCTCTCCTCGCCCTCTCTCTCTCTCCATGATCCATCATTCCCTTCACTCTCCTCTCCCTCTCATCTCCCTCTCCTCTACCTTCCCCTCTCTCTCTCTCCTCCCGCCCTCTCGTCCCTCTCTCTCTCCGTCCCTCTTCTTTATACTCTCTTCCATCTCTCCCTCTCCCTCTCTCTCTCTCCCTCTCCCCCCCTCTCTCTCTGTCTCTCTCTCTCTCTGTAGGCGGCCTGTGCAGTCTGTACTCTGGGCAGCAGCGAGTGCAGTTGATGATTACTGTTTTCTTGCAGAAAAACAGCAGACACGCTGCCAGTAATTGCAGATGAAATCCCCGGGAATACAGCCGTCACTAAAACACTGTTTAAGAGAACACTGGTACTCCATTACTCAGTCTCTCTCAGTGTCAACTAGGCTAAATGGAAACTTACTAATGAGGGTGAATGTGGGTTTGTGAATGGATCTAACTGAATGCTGCGTGATGTCAGACGAGTCTGCAGTGTTTATGGCTCATTAGCATGGCAGCGTTTGCAGTGATCGCTGCGTTACGACGACAGGTTAAAAAGGATTCAAATGCTTTTGAATTATAATAGCAGTGAGTGATTATGACATTTTCATTGGAATGATGATGAAGTCTTGACCTGAGACTCAAGTTATTAATTAATTATTGATGCAGACACGATTTATTTAATGTTTTCAGATACAAAAAAAAGCATAATTATGGCTTTCATGTTTAATGAGGCCTCATCGTTAAAATACTTTTAATGCAACACAGTTTTGAGAATTTTGTGACCATTAGTGTCTAAAAAAACTGCATCTGCAATGCATTCTAATCCCTTAGTGCAACATTTTTCCACACAAAACAGAATATTAAATGAGAATTGAACAAGACTGAATGATTATATTAACTTTTATTGTCATTTTGCAGAGTACAAGTACAGAGCCAATGAAATGAGGTTAATAATAACATCATATTATAAAAATGAATGTATTATTATTTTTTATATTATTTTTGATTATTTTTATAATATTTTATTTCAAAACTTATTACATTTTAAAATTTACAGAATCCTTTTTTCTCTAAAATAATTTGCATTGATGAATCATTCACACATTTTTCTTGAATTAAGAAAGTGCATTTCATTCTGGTTTTATGTTGACTTTAAAAGTATAACGCAGTCCGTTGCAGCTTTAAAATATGTGAAACTGAATTAAATTTTCAATAAAAAGCACGTAGGTGAAACATATGGTATATAAAATGATCTCACGGGTGTCTGTACTGACGCATGTGTTTTAATGAAGGATAGATTATTAACTCTTCAACGCCGTTGTGCACATGCTTTCTGAGCACAGATTGTTTTCAAGACACAACAGAAATCAGAGCGGACACAATATCTTTACAGAAGAGAGAGCAGAACAGAAGAGCATTAGTACATTATTCATGAAAGGAATTATTCACGAGCAAATAAAAATGGATGGAAAGCTGCCCTGCCTCGATCCTTTCAAAAGCAGATGCTCCTGGTTTACATGCACACCGCTTGGCTTTTGCTTCAGATTTAAAAATAGAGTTTCATTAATACTGTTCCTGACAATATTAATCTCATCACCTGTTCGGCGGAGCGTAATGTGGTGATGGAAAGGATCGTTCGCGCTCTTGTGCCTCTTTGAACGGGTCAAAACATTATATTAAAATGAAAGAACTGCACTGAATAAATTGTCTTTTAACAGCACTGTAGATGACATAATGCTGGACGAGGGTCTGTGTGTGTTCATAGCTCTATCTGAAGGCTTTTATGCCCGCAGGAGGGTGAAAGGTCTTGACAAAAGCTTTTACAGACGAGACGAGAGAGAGACGAAGAGTGCTTCTGAAGGATGACATGTCATCAGGGGTCAGCGGATTAAACGAGACTCATTTATGACACTGTACTCTGTGCATCTGAGTCACTCGCTAACGATCAGCCATCTACTGTACCACAGCAACTGCTGAAGCAAGCAAAAACTATTCCTGGCTAAAAAGATTTGTCCCTGTCTGAAGTGATACAGTAAGGAAACTTTTCAAGCAGTCAGGAAGTTCAGGGTTTGCCGGTAAAGAAGTGGTTCATAAATTTTATATATATATCGTTACACCAGTAGGTGGAGACAAATTAGAGTCTTTTTTGAGTGAGTCATTGCAACATTCATTTAACCATCTCATTCAAAAACAACGATTAATTTATGTGCGAAAAAAAAACGAGCTAAACGTTTTTCGCCTGTCTGGAGCGATACAGTAAGGACACCTTACATCACTCAGAAAGTTCAGGGTTTGCTGGTTCATAAATACATGTACACACACACACATTTGTAAGTTACATTGTTATGCCAGTAGGTGGCGACAGATAAGTGTCTTTTTTTGCATGGAATCATTCATTCAAAAATGATTAATTTATGATTGAAACAAGTGACTGTCTTTATGAGTGAGTCATTGAATAGTCTGATTCAAAACCACTGATTCATCCAGGAACACAGCCAAAACAGCACTACTGCTTGTGTGAAATTGTTTAATAATAAATAATACATTATTAAATCATTAAGAAGAAGAAAAGTGTATAATAATAATAATAATTTTAAGCAATGTCACACTAATTGTTTTTAAATGGTCCCTGTGCCAAAATGCCATGTGTATATAATGTATATGCATATTTAATGTGACACACTTAGCAAAAACATATGAAACCAAGGAGACAATGCCCCCCCACCTCCCGAAAAAAAAAATCACCATCCAGGATGCAACATTTAAGCACTAGTTAGTCTGGATAACCAGGTAAATTAATTTACAAAACCAGCAAAACAAAAACAAACAAACAAAAATAAACAGCAAGACAAAATAGGTTTTAATGGTTCACAGCAAGAGCTATAATGTTCTTCAGTATTTCTTAGGCTGTCTGCAAATGTCCTGTATTGTGAAGGACAGAAAAAGGAAAAATATAAGTAGAAAATATGCTTTGGTCATTAATAAAGGTGAGGATCCGCTATTTTTAGCCCATTTTTAAATCAAATTAGTACAACTAACATCATGATGCATACTGTAAATAATTTACAATTTTAATATATTTTTTGGCAATTTTTTACAGCACAGAGTAGTGATTTATATATATAGAAAGAGTGAGAAGGCCATCTCAGAGCATCTGCGGAATAAGCAGACGATCAATAGTCTAAATGTCAGGATGGAGTGGAGAAATTAAAGTGATCTCACCCCTGCATTTATCCCCGTCTGCGGCCGCTGAACTATCACCTCCTCAACACGAGAACGGCCACTTTAATGCTGGTCATCAAGCGGCCTCTCGTCCACTTCAATCCCACCACGCATTATTTTGCTCTTTGTGTGTTTGTGTGGAGCTGCGCTTCATGTAAAGTAGCCAAAAAAGCATTTTTGAGAGGCACTCCATCTTGACGTTCCCCATCCCACAGCGAAGGCAGACAGACAAGGTCAAGGACGCACAAGGACAAAGAAATGAGGAGCCGCTGAGAGGAAGAGCCTGCTGTGAGCGTCTGCTGTGAACACTTTCTCATGCTTTTACACAGGAAAACGATGAAATGGCATCAATTTAATGCTAATTTTACACAAATTGCATTTTTGGGAAATTATTGTAATGCTGTTTGTGTGCAAATCTGGAATAGAGGTCGGCCAAATTAAAACAAAAAAATCTCTAGAACCCGTAACCTTCCCACGCTGCTGATTTAAAACAAGCAGGCAGTTCTTCAAGCTCTGGCGTGCCATCTGAACTCGCCATTCTTGTTTTGGGTTGGTGCGTAGATCGTTGCTTCTTCTGCTCTTTCCTGTTGTAATGATTAGCGTTACTGCGCGCGCCCGCTTTTGGACTGATTGCCTATGACTGACTGTATCTGTCCTCTGACTGCATGAACCAAATGGGCATTTTAAAAACATAATATAATTTAATTCCAAGTATAAAATGTTTTGGAATCTGATTACATAATCAAGAATACATGTAAACAGTTACTTCCCAGCAGAGCCAGAGCCACCTTTATCACAAACTCATCTGAGATTCAAAATTGGGAAAAAAAGGAATTGCACTAACATGAAGCTCAATCAATTTCCAAAAAATGAATGCATTTGGGACACACAGATTCTCTGAAGGGTGAACTTGAACTTTAGCCTTCAAATCCCTGTCAAAAATCCTCAAAAGCCTGTTCAGTTTTCAAAATGTTGTTTTGCAGTCCTAATTCTTATGCATTGTAAACGAGTACTTTTACACTGTTACTGTTCATTGATTTCACCTTTATATTCAATACTGTAATACAGATGCTTTTGACCACAAGCGTGATTGGAGGGCCATTTAACTCAATTATCCGTGGGGCAGCACACGCAGCGACGGTTCTTTAAACACGGACATTATAATCAGCAGGTTGATATGCTAATTCACTGCGATTCCTCTGTGAGGGTCACGCCACGTCAAACACGTGAAAGACTCGACAGCCTGTGCTTTTAGTTCAAATCATGCTCATTACATCCAGCGGCGTTTGTCTGAATCTGAGGCAGCACACATTAGAGGTCTCGTGTTGTTCGTCAGCATCAGTTATTCTCAATCTTGTGCCTTTTAGCGCCGTAATGTGAATTAATGTAAATGTGTGGTTCTGTAATGCTCTAAAATCCAGCTAAGAGCATTAAACCGCTCTGGAGTGATTAAAGCGCATGCATTTTTGAACAAATGTGATTCACAGTTAATTACATTAACATGTAAAAGCAGTTTGGACACTGGAGTCTTTTGTATGTTGTGATTTTGTTACTGCCAAACTATGTGAATTATGTGTATAAAAATAAAACATGTTGGCCGCAAAAATACTGATGCTGCGATCCGGGAGGGCAAGAATGAAAGGTTAAGAATCAGTGTATCTGGTGCATTTGAAAAATATCAAATAAAACTGCAATCAAATTGAAAATTCAGCTTTGCATACAGGCGCGGGGATAATGGAACAGGATGAGTTCACTGTTTGGTATAACAACTGTTCATAATAATGAAAAATCAACGACACAATTTGCTACACATTTCAACAATAGTTGCCCTTTACATTTACTGTATTTTTTATCAAATAAATGTAGCCTTGGTGAGCAAAAGGGACTTCTTTCACATGGCAAAATAGAAATGAAATGACACAGTGTGTAATTTATGTGCCATTAGAAACATAAAATAGAATTGCAATCAAATAGAAAATTCAGCTTTGCCATAAAAGGAATAAATTGTACTTTAAAATATATCAAAATTGAATATAGTCGTTTTAAATTATAACAAAATTGAATTTATAAAAAAAAAACTCTAGAAAAAAACTCTATTTCAGAAATTAAATGCTGCCATGTGTCATTTCTGAGCCATTACCAACATCAAATTGACTTGCAAAAAATTTAATTACTTAAATTAAACAGTGGCCTAACAGATTACAGTTATATTTGGTGCAGAAATGACATAGTTTTAAATTATTTAAATTAAAAATAGGACGTTGCATGGTTTTTTTCTGTCTTTCTCTCTTGTCGCACACACAGCTGTTGTAGTTTAGCGTGGCGTTTCCTCAGTCAAGCGCTTCTAGCTGACACTGACACCTTGCTGCTCATAAATCATGATGTAGAAGCAACTATTGCAGTGTTGAGTGAATAAAGAGACCTGCATCACATCCAACACCAACACAACAACAGAACAAAACATGCACTGATTATAATTCAGCTGCGTGTTCAAACACAGGTCAGTATCAGACATGACTATGCACAAACATCATCTTAGTTTCCTCATTTATGCCATTATTTTTACTTCACTGCATAAAGTGGCTCCAAACTGCGTTTTCTGCCTCACAGCAACTTGGACATGAATGCAAACAAACGCTGCTGCTTTGCTATCTGTCCTCATGCTAATTTAGCCACGGCAGTTATGCCACGTAAGCTTTCTGTTTAGCTCAGTGTGTCACATGAGATTGTAAAGCACACACTCAAGGCCACTAATAAAGTGTGCACTGAAGGGTACAGATACGGCCGCACACTGCGGCTAGCCTGAATCTGTCACAACACATTTAGTGCAAGCTCCATTTCAGCCGATCGCGCTATGAATCAATCTTGCTGATTTCAGAAAGAGAATAGAGATGCTCGGAGATCTCTTGGGATTAAACAACCTCCGTGTGCTCTTGCGTGACGTCTGGGAGGCGAACGTGTCCCTGAGCGTGGCAGCTGGCTGCTGGTCTGGTCTGGGTGAATTCGGCTAAGTTTGAGGTCCGCTTGCAATTAGGTTCTTAGGCCAGAACTTTACTCATGCATATTTATATTTATGCAGTACACCTTTATGCAAAGCGACTTTCATGCATTTAAGTTCATGCATTTCCTGGAAATCAAGCCCATAACCTTGGCATGCTCTACATGAATGTACATTTACACACTTAACAAGCATTACTTTCCTTCAAGTGTCTGCCATTAAACCGAATGTGTTTATTTCAAGCAGCTAACTATAAAAATGTCACTTGTTCAGTATGATTCCCCTCAAACTTGCTCCTCCATGAAAGGGAAAACTGACTGTAGAAAATGACATTTTATGCTAATGTTCACTCTATCGTCCCTTGCAGCAGCACTGAGAATGCAAGACAAGCTTGTGTTATGACTGAGACGAGTCGCTAAACAGGTGTGTATCCGACAGCTAAAAATCCAATTCACGGGTCCGAGGAGGGGTGGTGCATTGTGCAGAGTAAAAAATCGACATTTTGTACATCATTATGTCATATCTTTCAAAAAAAAACCTAAAAATAAAAAAACATTAAAACCAAGAAAAAAAAAAATATCAAGCACACATAATAAAGAAAAAAATGGAATGAAAGGAGGAACACACACATTACAGGGGGGTGTAGAGTGTGGACAAACTATAATATTTACCAAAAAGAAGAAAACTAGATAGAAAACTCCGTAGGCCACCACTAGACTACAATAGAAACACCTGTGGTATGCTACACAAAATGTTACCAAAGTCCTGGAAAGCGGGGCGGACGTGGCAGGTGCTATAATAAAAAAATAAAAAAATCAATAAATACAATACAGTTAAAATCAATATATATAATATTATTATATATATATATTATATAGTCAGTATATATATCTATAATGTATATGATAATATCAATTATAAATATATATCTACTAATATAATATATATATATATATAACTATATATATATATATACTTTGATATACATAATTTGCAATGCTCCATAAGATGTAGTTTCTTTTTCACTGTTTATATTCTGTTTTAGTAATTTGTTGTTTTTGTCTATATATCTTTTATTATTGTTACTGTACTCATTATTGTATTAATCTTGTTTTATTTTATTTAGTTTTAGTTTTAGTACATCAACGTAAACCAAGGTGGGTTTTTTATATTTTAATTTATTTCAGTTAATGTTTATTTCAAGTAAAAACATTTTTTTTAATGTTTTAATTCGTTTTACATAACTATAATAACCCTGCTCTATAGCAGAACACAATATCAGACAAGTGTATTTGCACAAATGAATCTGCGGTTACATCTCTGATGTGTTCGAGCAGGAAAGAGTTCATGTCATGGTCCAACTTTTAATCAACTTTTGATATTCAGGCCTCTAGAAAACACCTAATATACATTGCACGCATATATAAGCAGCTTAAGATCTTCAGAATAGTCCTTAGCTCTCTGCTTTGACTACATCTGAATTCAAGCCAAGTCCAGGCGGTCGCTTCAGCAGCACAACCCACGCTGACGTTGACACAGAATGAGCTCAAGCGTTAAACGTTAGTTTAATGTCAACACTATCTGGAAATGCAATCTGAACAACAACCCACAAACACTTGGCTGAAATCTGCATGTTAGCACGTATCAACCCAGGCCGGAGAGTTCAGTGGGGCAAAACGTCCGTGAGGGTGCATCAACACACGGTCCGGGAGGGATTCAGATCGCTGGCTTTATGCACGCACGTGTGGGTGTGTTCGAGGGTCAAGGGCTTTGACCTGGCTCTAAACGGGGGGCATATCTGAACGTCTCCGGGAGCAAAAACGACAAAGATTAACTGTTGCTTCGAGTCATAATTAATGCAGCCTCACTCCCCTCAGAGATGCCGCTGTCTCTGGGCCTGACAGGCCATTGATGGAATTGCCATTTAGCGGTCGGATACATGGAGGTGAGACACGGGATGATGGAATTTAGAGACACTTCGTTAGCATGAATTCCTTATGGAGATTACTGGAATGACAGGCTGAATGCTAAAGGGTGGGTGACGTCTGAGGTTGTGGGACATTTGAATGACCTCAGTGAAACCAGACAAAAAATATTTGCAGCTTTTACATATAACAACCTGGAAGACTTCAGGAGGGATCATAACTGCGTATCAGAAGTGACAGTAAAGATGTTTATAATGTGACAAAAGATTTCTATTTCACATAAATGCTGTTCTTTTGAACTTTCTTTTCATCTGTGAATCCTGAAAAATAAAAAGCATCAGTTTCTACAAAAATATTGGGCAGCACAATTGTTTTCATCATTGATAATAATCAGAACTGTTTCTCGAGCAGCATATCAGCCTATTATACTGATTCCTGAAGATCATGTGACACTGAAGACTGGGGCAATGATGCGGAAAAGACAGCGCGCATCAAGTAAATACTTACAGTTTTTAACAATATACTTTGACAGAAGACAACCAGTTATTTTAATAGAATATATATTTCTCACAATTTTACAGTATTTTGATTTAATAAATGCTGTCACTTGCTGAGATTGTTATTATATACTATTTACTAGATTATAATACTATTACAGTTTTTTTATATTTTGAATTAGTTTTTATATTTTCCTTTTTCATTTTAATTTTAATTAAAGTTTGAGTGATTTTGTTGTATTTTTGCCATTTTTAGTAGTGTGTCATACACACTACTAAAAATGTAAAAACACAACATGTCTAGTTTTTATTCATTTTTATTTCAGCTTTACTTTTAGTTTTCTGTTTGTATCATCAAGTTTAACTAATTAAAAAGAGAATGTTGCCATCGGCAACTGACTGAATAAAAAAGCCTTTATTGTATTTATTTTGAGTTTCATTTTTATTTAATTTCAAGTAACAGGTGATTTTTATGTTGTATTTTAGTTTCAGTTTTAGTTCACTTTAATAACCCTGATTGGAGACTTCTTTCAAAAACATATTGTAAAAACAGACCCCAAACTTTTGAACGTTATATTAAAACTCACTCAACTGTGTACTGTGTCAGCAATATAGTAAGTGTGATATTAAAGATTAAAAATTAAATAATTGAATATCATTGTACTAAAGCCAAAAGAAATATAATAAATAATTCAAATCTCATAACAAGTATTTCTCCAATGCAACATTTTCTCTGAAATTTTCTGCAGACCCCTTGCGGGTTCCTGAGGGCCTCCAGACCCCTGATATGAAGTGCATTTATGATTAATCTTGACAGCCCCTGGTCACAATATGCTTTCACTGTATAGAAAAGAGCACTTTAGCACTTTCTTCCACAGGAGAGAGTCAGACGGGTCTGGAACGACGTAAAGGATAGACAGACCCTCTAACAGGAAATGTAAAACCCAAACAAGTGAAGCAGAAGCTACACTGTATGTCGGCACTAAAGAGCTGCATTCACTGCATTAGAAGTGCATTGGCGTTCGGGGGTGAATGGGATTGTGGGTAAGAACATTTCTAGTGATTTCAGAGCTCCGGTGCTCAGCGGTACATATACAGCCTCGAAGAATAGAAGATTTCAAACGCCGCCCTCCTACCTGTGAGGGGGTCGGACAAATCCGGCTATTGTGCCCAGATTAAAGTCGGAGACTTCCTCATTCAATGCACTTCCTCTAAAACGCCCACACTACAGTCTCCTTCGGTCAGACGCAATCTATTCGCCGCTCGTGATATTAGTAAACAGTCTCCTCCTACACCATCTGACACTCAGTGGACTCCAATGGGTTTACTGAATATAAATATCATCTTGTCATCAGAAATTATGAAATTAGCATGTTTTTTCTCATCAAAGAAATCATATTTACAATGAAAATTATTTAATGCATACTGAAAGAGCAGAATATCTATTGTTAATATCTTATGAGTGGTATTTATCATCTACAAGGAATGACCCCTTTTTCATATCTAAAAAATATGGCATTTACTTAACTATCAATAATAACCCGTCATAATATATGTGTGTGTGTTGTTGTGTGTTTGTGTGTGTGTGTGTTTGTGTGGTGGGTGTGTGTGTGTGTGTTTGTTGGGTGTGTGTATGTTGTGTGTGGGTTTGTGTGGGTGTGGGTGTGTGTGTGTGTGTTTGTTTGTGTTTGTGTGTGTGTTTGTGTGTGTATGTGTGAGTGTGTGGTGGGTGTTGTGTGTGTGTTGTGTTGTGTGTGTGTGTGTGTGTGATAAAATATGTTATTGTGAGTGGATCATATTCTTTAACATATATAAACTATACTATATATATCTTTATATATACATTATATGAAACATGTACTGTATGTGCCAATATACATTCACATTAAGAGAAACTATATTTTATAAACGTAATAACATGAACTTATAAACCCCATTTCCCACCCACCCATCTAACTGTCCCAAAATTTAATATTTGTTTAAGTATGATTTTTCATGTGTGATATGTGTCAGTATGCAACCAATCAAGGAAACAACGTTTATGAGTGTATTTAATTGCTATATATTTCTATGTATTAATATATAGCCATACACGGTCCATGCATATATTGTAATATTTTGAAAAACATAAATGAATCATTTAATATATCACATTATATTTTCCAGTACATTCCCATATATTTTTGTTTTATAAGTGTTGTGCCAACATTTCACAATCTAATAATAAATAAGGACCAAAAACGTACCTCCACCCTGTTATTTAGACATCTACCAGAGTATTCTCTGAAGCAGCCTATAATCTAAAAATATGTATATATCTCAAGCAATTTTATTCTTGTCTTATGAATATTAAATGTGCATTCACGTGAATGGAGACTGTAGTAGATGCTAAGCAGTTGCAAACTCTCTGTTAGTCTTCACATGAACAGAAGTACTGCAGCCAAACTCTGAATATATGATGACTATTTCCATGTATGTTAAATTATGATGAGTATTATAAACAAAAACCTGACTGGAGTTCCAATCATCTCTTTTAATCCAGGTCTGACTCATAAATTAGTGCACATTCATTTGCTATTTCAGTCTGACAGTCTTATTTTCCTCAATGTTTAGTCATATTTCATTCTCAGGAGGCATACAAGCAGGATTTTCTGTGGTCTAGGCGTCCTGGGGGAATTTTATTGAAGTATTAATTTAATTTAGGACAGGCTTTTTTTCTGGCTGCTGATAAAGCTTGTGAAAAAAGCTTACAAGCCATTTCTGTAATACAGTTCAGTGAGAGGATTTATTTCATTCTCTCCGTCTGCATGATAAACAGATTTATTGTTGTTGATTTCAGTATTTTGTCTAACAGTAGCAAAAGTAGACCTGCTAGTGACTGTCAATCATTCTGTTGAGCGAAAACACGTCGTATTTTGTCAAACTGTAGTTATTCTGTCATTCGGGGCATTTACNAATAATAAGGAGCTGCTGCTTAAATTCCCCACAGCTTAAAAAAACCACATTTACCTGAGATTTTAAAGTCTTCACTTGTTTGGTTTTGACGATGAAATAAACAGATTTGCGTGCACTGAATACACTGTCAGAACGTGCTAAAGGTGTTTACATTCGGAGCAATTTTAGGGAAATGCTCAAAAATATGCATGTGAAACCATTTGTGTCCAGTAGGTGGCGACGAATCATTCATTCAAATACACTGATTCGTTCACAAACATGACACTGATTCATTCAGGATCCAAACAAGTCTTTGTGAGTCACTGAATTATTCACTCAACCGATTCGGAAACTTATGGAAGCCCATGTCCCCCCCTCCATTCAGAAAAAAAAGCATGCTTTGTAATCATAATTATGGCATGCCTAATCGTACTTATACTTAAAAGTCAAATTATGACATATACCAAGTTTTAACTGGTGACAAAAAGTCAGAATTAGAGCAAAACAGTTTGAAATTATGACATTCTAATTCCTATTATAATAAATAATCGAATTTTTGACCTTTAGAAGTGGAAATTACATCTACGAGAATTATGACTTTTAAAATATTCAAAATGAATGATTAGTGATATATGTAATACAAAGTTTACATTACGCAGTCACATTATGAGATCAGTTTGAAATTATACTAAAAAGTCATAAGTATAAAATGAACATTCTAATTTATACATAAAAGTCATAATAATGAGATAAAAGTGTAAATTATGACTTTAAAAACTAAATTGACCATACTAAGTAGAAATTTAGTTTTCAAAATCACGATTATGTCATACTAAGCCCATAATTACAAGACACGTTTAAATTATATATATTAAAAGTCATTATATGCATAAAAAGTCAAAATTTGTCATAAAAAGTCATAATTCATAATCAAAAGTCTAATTATGACTAAAGGTCATCATAATGAGATAAAATGAAATTATATGACATACTCGTCAGAATATTACTTAAAGTAAAAATTATGACATCTAAGTCATACTTTATAGAGTAAAAAAGTAATAGTATTCACATTTTACTCATAGTATGTCATAATTTCAATGTTTTACCTCATCATATTTTTTTCCATACTTTTATCATTTTATCATAATTTCGACTTTTTGTCTCATAATGACTTAGTATGTCATAATTTCTACATTTAAAGTCAGCTCATAATTATGGCTTTTTATGTCATTATTTCGACTAAAAAAATCACAACTTAGTATGTCAGAATTATGACATTTAAAGTCATAATTTATGACTTACAGAAGCAGGATTTTTATTAATAAAAATTGCCAATGTCAATAGTGTGTCTAAAATGCAAATTACTCTATTGTTTATTGAACCGTTACATAAAAGTAAAATGTAGGTGTTCAGAGTGGGGTTAGATTGGTTTGAAATCATTTGAAAAGTGTTATAAGAATAATTCCTGTTCTCGAAAACCTGTCCGTCAAACAGAAGCATCCTGCAAAACTCCCAAGCAGTAAATGCTGGGAGTTTCGCCAAAATTAAATATTAACGCATTTCGATAACTCACTGTACACAATCCACACAGTTTAGCGGTCAGTACTTTGGCTGAGATTATGCAGCAGAAAAGACCTCCGGCTCTGGCTCACATCACAGAGAATAAGAAATCAGTGGTGAGCGGCTCAATTTGTCTGGATGGTTGTTAACGGTCTGAGCTCCACTATCCAAACCTCATCTGAATTTAAACAGACAATGGCTCATCGCCAAAGCAGAAGAAAAGTGCTGTAAAATACACTCACCGCCGCATTTAAAGAGACAGGAAAGACGAGAGCAGCCTCCTTAAAGACCCTACCAAACATACTGTGGAGGTACCATGATATAGTGATGTCTTAGATACGGATACCATGGTAATCTAAGGTACTTCAAAGAATACCACGGTAATATGATTCTATATTTTGGTTGTGTTTTGTCAGTAAGTCTGGTGATGGATGTGTCGGGCTTCACCGAGGCCTCAGAGGGAAAACAGTGCAGTGTCTCTTCAGCCTCACGCTTTTATAAACATAAACACGCATATAGAGTTCATCTGCAGAGAGAACAGGTGTAAAGACGACAGAAAGAGGCTTTGACATGCTTCATCTGGTCCTCCGCTACTCTGTTTCACTCGAAGAAGCCATCTGACAGACTTTTTATATATTTACTGGTTTTTGAAGAGCGAGGCAGATTTTTAAAGAAAAGAGAGCCAGCGAGAACAGATCTGCTGGAAGAATGATTGGGGCGTGAATTTTCCCAGAAATCCTTCCAAGAGAGCTGATGCTTGATGTTACTCTACAATACGATTTTAAAGCATTAAAGAGCAAAAATGTGTTACATGAAGACTGAAAGATATCCAAACTATTTTCATTTGAGATGCATTCATGACATAATATTGCTAAAATACCAAACAAAAATGGTGTTAACAGGTGTTAAAATATTATTTTTTAATTATTTGTATATCGTTTTATATTTTATATATAATATACTAAAATATTTATATATTTTTGATATTTTTGTAATTATAATAATATATATTATAAATATGTAAAAATATATATTTTTAAACCTCGATTTAAACAGCAAATCTAATTTATTTATTTTAATAAGTTTTATATTTATGATATAATTTTAAAAATTATATATATAATATATAATATATAAATTTACATTTTTTTAAATATATTCTAATACCAATTAACACCAAGCAAATTGTTTGAGCAAATGCATGCATATACATACATACACACATACATAAATGACTAAATAATGCATACAAAATCATTTTTGACAAAAAAACTTGACCATGAATTTAAGTCAACATGAAATCAAAAGCTAACATTTTTTTAAAACATCTCTTAAACACCCATTTTCTGGTCATATGGTGAATGATTCATCAGTGCATGTTATTCAAAAGAAACAAATGTCTCTATAATCTTTCTTTTCAAGTTTTACTAATATTAACCTATAGACAAATACTGTTATATGCACTGTAATGCAGTAACACATTCATATGTGCATATATGGAGATGCTCTAGAGGTGAAGCTTTAACCTTCACATCCCGGTGCAAAATCCTTTTCAAAAATGTCACATTACAGATATAAAACGGCCTGCAAATGAGGTTTCATGTTGACTCGGCTCAGATGGATGTGACATTAAATAGAAATGAACAAAAAACATATAAATGCATGCTGAAGAAGTCTATGATTAGTAAGGCTGATTAGCGAGTGAGTTTGTGTTGAAGTATTACAATAAACTGAAAACCGGTGTGAAAATTAAAGGTTGACATTATGAAAGAAAGCCAAATGTAGACGGAAACACCTGTTGCTGTAATACTTCACCTGTCCTGTAGAGGGTGCAACAAAGATATTTAAATAACACAACACAAACATATAAATTGCTCCTATATCAGAAAAGCCTCTGCAGTTTATTTTCCATTCAGCATCTCTGGTGTCCTACAGCTTCCCCCCTTAGTCTTCAAGTAGACTAAAGATTAAGTAGATTAAGTTAAAGCCACAGAAAGTACACAAACTAGCAGCGCTAAACCCTGCATGTGTGTGAATTTCATCGCATATTACCGCTGGTTATGGATCGACTTTTGGGAGAAGCCACAGGAACGCCGTCTTTGTGACTAATTAATTCGCTCTGCCAACAGCGCTGAGACCTTTAATGGCTTTTTTTGTTGCAAAGAGCAGAAAATTGGATTCTCACACTATTGAAGGCAACCAGAGACGGTCTCTGTGCTTTCTAAACACATATCGCTCATTCATTCTTTCAATAAATTAATCAGATGGCATCATCAATGTCATATTTGTGGCCATCTAAGGCTGGTCTTTTTTCAGTGAGCTTCTAAGCAGGACATTCCCATGAGAAGCGGATGATTGGAGATGATCTGAGGTCATGATCCGATCTGAAATATTGCCCTCATTTTTTCATCTTTCCTCCCTCTATTCGTCTTTGCTCACTCCTCTCTCTTTTCTCCTGAGATAAAATCCCATGTCTCTCTTTATCTGTGTTTATCTCTCTATTTTGCTTTGTATTTTCTATCCGCTCTCTCTTGTTCACTTGTCGTCTGTCTTTGAACAGTCTCTCTATCTTTCTCTCACACGATTCTCTTTTGTGTTTGCATGAGGTGTAATAAAGATGATGATGAACTCTCCTTTCGGCTGTCGGTGGTTTTGGCTGTCTGCAGCGGTTCGTGTGCCAGCTTTTTTTCTCTCTCTCTCTGTCACACACACACCAGCTCCGTTCCAAATCACACTGTGCTGCATACTGAGGTGAAACCTCATAAGCGACTGATCTGGAAAAAGGTCTATTAAAGGCCACAGATGTAATTGATTCTGATGGAGACTGACGTTAGGATGTTGCTATGATGACAACTTGATAGTCTAACAAGCATACAAATGCACAACACACACATATTAGGGAAAACACTCTGGAAGTTTTAAAGATTTGAGTACGGAATTAAATATTAGGTTTATAACTATAATCCACTTTTTTTCCCCCATTGCAATGCATTCTAGGATTGCACTTTCTACTAATGCTTTATGCAGTGCTAACTTTTAATTCGGCCAAAATAAGTCTTTTAAAACTATGGAAAATTGTTTCCGCCACAGGATAAAAGAAATTTAAAAAAAAAAAAAAAAGAATTGCAGATATTAACCTCGGAGTGCAGAACTCAATTCTCACATTGTTGAAAAATAATATAATAAATGTCAATTGTGAGATAAAAAGTACAATTACCGCAATGGTGCGATTTGCAAGAAAAAGTCATATTTATATTTCATAGTCACTGAGAAAAAAAAATTCAAAACTATTTTCATTGAGAAGCACCCTGCGTGATTTAATTCCACACATTGAAAAAATCTGGCCAGTGAAACACAGGGATATAACTAAACCATACGAAAAAAAAAATAATAATTAACATTTAGTTTTAAAATACATAAGTGAACTAAAAATTCTTGGTAGTCCAGCGAGCTGTAATGGGGCTGACGAGACGGGAGACGTGCGGATCCATATGCAAAGCTTGTATTATGAGAAGACAGAGACGTGGTCATAAAACAGGCATGGGTCGGATAATGGCAGACAGGTATAAGGCGGGCAAGACACAAGAATAATCCTAGGGCTAGCGTAGGTCCATGAACGGCAGACCGAATCAAAAGGGGCAAGACAAAAGGGGAGAATCCAGGGAACCAGGCGAAGAGAAAAACAGCTAAGGCTAAGGCTAGAATGAGGGCTCTGTAGTGTAGCTATCCAAAGATATGTGCTAAACAATACTCGGCAGAGGGAAGGGATCAGATTGAGTGTTAAATAGTGAGGGAGTGATTTGAAACAGCTGGGTGCAATCAGTGTAACAGCTGTGTGCAATCTGTACTGAGTGCAATCAGTGCAATGAATGATGGGATATGTAGTCCGGGGTGATGTGCAACAGTGTGTAGTGCGAGAGTCAATGAAATTGGAAAGGGTGACCTCTGATGGCTAGCAGAAGGAAGTTCATGGACCGGATTCGTGACACTAGCCATTTAGTTAAAGCAATAAAATAACTAAAACTAATAAATAAAAATGGATAAAAACTATATAGGCATATTAAAAAAAACTAATTTAAGAACCAAAAGCACATCAAAATCTAAAAATAAAATCTAATTCAAAATTTAAAAAAATATAATATGTCAATAATACTAAAAAAACACTGGTTGGAGTAACATTAAATACACTTTTATTAAAGAAACATTCTCTGGAAATATCTTTAATATCATATGTTTCAAGGATTTTAAAGATAAATTAGACAAAAAATAGTTTTGTTTTTTTTACAGTGAAAGTAACAATTATTCTGTCTATCTTTGGAACAAAGTGAAAGCATGATGCCTTTAAATGCTGTCACTGTGAGCCGCTCAAGGTTTTCTCTCCCTCTGCCTGTCATTCAGAAGATAAGCATCGTGCAGACTTTCCCGTGGATCGGCTTTCAGCAAACCGCCTTTTTTAGCAGCTGACAGTTTCTTATCGCCCTGCGTGGTCCATCTTTGTGTTCTCCCACAGGAGATCAGGAGCAGACTCACGCAGACAGACAGAGACAGGTATAGCGCTCTTCACATGAAGGCTTCGTCTCAGAGCTTTAAGAAGATTACGGAGACCTTTGACCTTCCTTCACGTCTTAGAGAGCTGAGCCACCTCTGTGTCGCAGCAGAACCTGCTTCACCGACAATCTTCAGATTCATGCTGCGCCAAGACTTTACAGCTTCTCAAAGATCAGTGTGAGCATCAGCTCCTTACCAGAAAACAGAAGATTGTTCATCCAAAACATGAGAAATCTGTTGTCATTTGTTCACTCTCATGGCACTCCAAATCAATACGAATTTTAAATAATATTTATTTTCTATATAACGAATGCATATCACCACTAATTGCCGTCAAGCTACAAACAGGACAGTAAAACACTTTTTTTTTCTCCAAGAACTTAATGCTTAACTTAATGCTAAATTGACGAAAAATAACAGTGAAGACATTTATAATGTTACAAAAGATTTCTATTTCAAATAAACTCTAAACTTAACTTTCTATTAATCTGTGAATCCTGAAAAATAAAATATATCACAGTTTCCACAAATATATGAAGCAGCACAACTGTTTTCAACACAGATAATAATCAGAAATGCTTCTTGATCACCAAATCAGCATATTAGAATGATTTCTTTAGGATCATGTGACACTTAATACTGGAGGAATGATGCTGAAAATACAGCTGCACATCACAGAAATACATTACATTTGAACAGATATTCACACAGAAAATAGTTTTTTTGAAATTTTAATATTTCACAATTTTACTGTATTTGTGATCAAATAAATGCAGCCTTGCTAAGCAGAAGAGACTTATGAGCATAAGAGACTTATGAATTGTAGTGTATAAATACACAAGTTTACTCTTAATTTACATAAAAATATTAATACATATAATGTATTGAATTAACTATTTTATCCATTCTAATTTTATAACATTAAAGTACACTATTATTATTATTTTAATAATTATTATTTTATTTTTATTTAAAAATATTTTCTCAATACTAGTACTTATTAATAAAAGAAGTTCAATTACCTATATATATAATATATTATATATAGATATATATTAGATATATATATTGCAATTACATAGACTAAACACAACGCCCTATAGAACACTGATGCTGGTTTATTTAATTTATCAATCTACGTTACTAAGCACCCTACCTACGCTCTGAATCCTTACTGAGATTTAGATAGCTAGCTAGCACATAATTAATAAGTATCATTTCCTCAGGCTTTTCCGCATGACAATGAGCCGTTGTGTTTCTCACTGAAGATCCCGTGTGCTGCTGCTCGCGTCGTCTGCTCATTGCTCGAGCCACGTCTGTTCCGCCTCACAGATTCTTCAAAGCGGAAGAGGAAGGGAGGCGTTCCGTGCCGACGCTTCTGTCACACACAACACTCACATGCTTTCATCCTCAGCTGTGTTGTTGCTGGCTCGAGTCTGTGTGGAGTTGCCGCCGCTCTCGTTTCATATTGCTGGAAAATGAACGCTCTGAAGTGTCTCCTCGCTAAAGACAAGCGCACTAACTTTGTGTTTCTCATGGGCACCTGCCACGCTGACAGAAGTTTCCTGACAGGCAGGCCAACTCTGGAAATCTACGGCAGCCTCAAAGGAGAGACAGACAGACAGACGGGCGGTTATGCAACTCTTCTAGCAGCTCCTCTCTTTATGAACAGGCTCTCAGGGTGTTGTGACGCTCAAACCCTGTTTTACCTGCTCTGCCTGCGCTTTCCTCCTGTGAGCCTTTTCTACATCTGACAAAACAACCTCAAACCCCCCCAAAACATGCTGGAGATCTTTAAAATACACACAGCTTCCTAAAATTCAAGTCAAACCCTGTCGGTGTGTTTGCTCTCAGAAGTGGGCGTCTGCGCTCGGTTAATATCAGGATTTAAGTGTAGTTTTTAATAACACATTTCTTTTTCAGTGTGAATTGCCCTTACATTTCAACATGTACATTGTACATGGGCAGAAAAACGCTATTTTTCCACCAATCATGTGACGAGTGTTAACGTGATCACAAGATGTGACAAAATCAAAAGAAATCCCGAAAGAATATTAATTCTTATCCGGTCTAGTTATAATATGTAGAGTCATTATCAACATTATCTTCTTATGGTCATTGAGATCTTCTTGCATATATATATATTAAGATAAACTTCAACTAGTTAGACACTAAGAACTCCTAGCCTAAGGAAATAAATGCACTACACACCCATTCTTAATTGATCATAACAATATAAAATGACGCAGTATGAGTGGAGGAGCTATGTACTAGGAACTGTTACACTACACACGACTCTCATAATAAGATCATTTGATCTAGGATGAAGACCTGCTGACATGAAATACAAGATAATCTATACTAACTGTCATAACAAAGAGAAATAAAGATATTCAAGGGGTACTTATAGACAACATCAGCGCATATAAGATAATCATAGGTATGATAATACATACATTAAAAGATCTGCTGATATTAATCTTATGCATAGTTTTAGTGAATATATATTTTATCAAATGTAATTTATACTAGAAATTCATACACATAATAGAACTAGGAGATAGACAACCGTGCAACACGATACAGTAGAGTAATCTTACACTTGCATTTTCAACGGAGGTGAAGTCGCGTGACTAGGACGTTACTCCAAAAAGTCTCCATCATAATGAAACGGCGAATGCTACATACGCTTGCTGGGTGAGAAGCAGTGAGAATGTATCTGCGTAGTCATTGATGTACAACAGCTCACAATGTGTTGTTGTGTTGTACTAATGAAATTCTGCTGGATTTCTAGTAAACTCTTCTTCCTGTCATTCCAATACAAAATCCAGTTCATCATCCCATGTGTTGTGGCCAATTCAATTCAAATTCACACTCATGAACTGAGATGGAGCCTTTCCTCGATCTGATCCTCGCCCAAATCTGAAGCCTTAAAGCAAAAACAGCTCATGCAAACACTCCTCACATGCTTTTGCTGTGTGTCTGCTGTCCAATCTAATGCAGTTTTTATCAGCTCTTATTAAAGCTGCATCACACTGTGAGAGATTCATAAAACCATCAGGAACATGCAGCTGAAATGATCCAGATCAGATGCTCTTTTTGGAATGAGGAGGAAACTGCAATGTTTACACAGTAAATCAAACTGTTAATTCAAAAGATCAAAGTTTTTTCTCATAATACGACCCTTTAATGCTCTCTAACAGCCGGTCTGCAGCTGATTAATTGGTCGTTCTGTAGACGACAGAACGTCTCGTTAGGAAGACAGCGGCCCACAGGGGACGAAAGCAGCCGGGACCCTGTCAAAGTGAATGAGTTTACATTCAGAACACCTCCTGCCCTGGACAGAAACCTGCTCCAAGCGCTCTCCGAAACATCAGACCCTCACTATACTCTCACTACATTGCATTCTGAAACTCTTTAAAAATATACCGCAAACATGCAGTTTCAAGCACTGGATTTATTATCAGCAATGCTGTAATCGTGCCAAGTATTTATCTGCTTGTCCGATGCACAATGCACACAACAATGGCCTTTCAAAATTCAAATAAAATACTTATCAAATATAGGGGAGAATGACTGCGGCAGAGCAGAGTAATCAGTTTGGCGAGTCTAATCATACTAGCTTCCTGATGTATAGTCCTCGGAGAGAGTCATAAGCCACTTGCTAATGTAAGCAGTCTATGCATAACCCCCCGTCTGAATCTTGTCTGAGTCTAGCTACTGAACCATCCCGTCTCACTCTCTTGAGGCTCTTCCCTGTCTATGTGGATACCATATCGTGAGCACTGCGCTTGTCAGCAATACTATCTGTGCAGCGTGGCAGTGTGCCACATGAGAAACACAAAGGGTTAGGGCTCATAGTGCGATCAAGCGACGGAGACCTAGCAGGTCGAGACGAGCGCTGTGTCTCCCTACTCAGGAACCATGGTCATACCTAGCGTAGTCTTCACGCACATTCACCGATGTATCATGCCGAGACATTATCTCGACGCGTCTCGACGTACACCTTAGCGGACAAACTAGACAGGCGACCTCAGTGACGTCATACAGAATGGCTCGCGTAGGCATCAGAAGGAAGCATGGTGTCAGTCATTACTGTAGACGCAGGGCACCAGATATTGCTACCGTGACCCTCAACTTGTCGTCCTGTATACACACTACGCGATCTGATGAGAATGTATAAATTTCGGTTTAAAAATCTGGTAAAGTGTAACATAAAATTAAAAAAAATCTAGTAGGTCATGCATGCCCGCACATAATGAGCAACCAGACCGTCGGGCACATGATACATCATCAGAATACTATCTTCAATCAGATGAGTAAATCACTCCCATCTACACTACAGCATTGCTAAATAGTGCTAATACAATGCAGAAGACCAAGAGATATCCTTCTATATGGCACATGACATAATCTAATACTATCATAAATACCTCAATCAGGGTAATTCTATCAGATCAATATATACGATACTAGTAGAGTGCAACTTATAGTAATCTGCTATAGTCTAATTATTGCATATCTCACTGCAGGACACCATGTCAGCATAGGTGTAAATTTGTGACGCATAAAAAAAAATATATAGAATATACAAGTAATAGCATCACACTCATAATATAGTAATGACATATAAGTTTAGTATAATAGATAATAAATAAAATAAAATCAAATAGCCATATCAAAAGTACATATTACCCATAGAAATGATAGAGACTATAGTCATTGACATCGTAGTCTATGTTATCATTGATTGTCACTATAATAGTTCCGTATCATATTGATAATCTCTAAGCTCTGTTAATTTCAAATACCACTATAAAATAATTAACTTATCACTAAAGAGTTACTCTAGAATATCTCAGATTTAAAAAAAGTCACATCTATCAATATAAGTGTGATGATAAAAAAAATAGATAAATTAGCAAATTGGTGGGATAAAATCAGTTTACTTACATTTCCAATTTAATTTAGGGTCCCTAGCTATCTATTCTTAGAATTAAGAATCAGTAAGACGTACAACTTGTGTATCTTAAAATAAGAAGCTAAAGTTAAAATTGTCTCCACATTTACTCAAATGAAGGACATTTATTTCCGCAAATCCTTGTATTTTTTACCCTGACATCTTCGTGATGCACTATCATTAAATGCAAAGTATTCTGTAATGTGCAAAGTGCCCTATTCTGTGTTCCACACCCCTGTCTGTCTCAATGAAGTCTTTTATCCAGAATCTGTCATGCAAAATCACGTTTAAAGTTACTGCAATCTCCACGTCTCTGTTTTCGGCCGCCAGACTGACTGTGATGAACTCTAACGCACATGTTCACAGTAAGACTCGATCCTGTTGTCAGATTCAGATTCAGACAGTATTAGAGTGGAGTTATTAACTAGCGGGGGTTTGTGTGGAGGACGGGAGCGGCCCAGCGAGCGGCTGATTGAATGTATTGAGGGCAGATGGGACGTGTTGAGTGGCGTTTGTCCACAAAAAGCTGTAAGAGCAGGACACAGCTGTGAGCTTCAGACTCCTTTAGAGCCACAGGTTGATTTTAAACTGCTTGATTGCAACCCAATAAATCCCAAACACAAGCCATGGAGACCCTCATGCTTTAAAGTCAACGTGAACTAGAAACATTGTGAGTATTTGATAAAATTGGGGTGGTGTCAGTGGTGTGGGGGGTAGGAAACCGAAAAAGCGAAAGTATGGCGACATTTTTCTTTTAATTGTAAACGTTCATCTGAGATGGTAAAAACGTAGTGATCGGATCACTTTTTCTGGTATCAAATTTGGTTGAGCGTGTGCGCATTTTTGTGATGGGTAAAATATATTGGAAGGTGGGTACGGAATAGTAGGAAGTTATAAGTAAGGTGCGTGGGTAAATGTATGTAATGGAACTCTTTCTTCATGTTAGTGATCACAGTTAGCATGCCAAAAAAGTGATATGTTAATAACTAGCTCCAGTTACAGAATGTAGTATTTAACCTGTTTACATTCGGCATTGTGTGGTAATAATATCAGAACATAACGGCTTTAGACATAATACGTATCAAGCCCAAGTTCAGATTCGGCGCAGGTCATACCTGGTATCCCTGCGGAGGGTCTGAAACGGAGGTGTTGGGTGCCGCTGAAAGTGCTGACATAAAATGTGGGGCTTGTTTTCACGAATTAATGGGTTCATATAATCTGATTACACAACTGTCATTCAGCACAAACTGTGCTATAGATACGTATGGGCGGCAGGCAACATGTAAAAATGTTAGCGTGGGGTAATGGTTTATGTGTGGGTGTGGGTTTGAGAAAACAATTTTGTGCATGTATGAAAAAGGACACTAATTCATGCCAGAACATGACAGCAAACTGAAAGGTTTGATTCTTCTCAAGTAACGTTTTATTCTTTCTTTTTGCCATCCGAGCTGTTCAGAGATTAGAGACGATCGACTGATCACTGGTGCAGGTCTTTCTCTGCAGGGACAGAGAAAAAAAAAAACGAAAGGCCGTCGAATGCTCAGAGTCAGTCACTCCATTCCTGTTATTGGAATTCCTGTAGATAAAATCTGGGAAGATACAGAATAGGGCGGCTCAAACACCTTTTGGTTTCAATGAATATAGACAATATTCTCCATAACAAATAGTGAATGATATTGTAGGGAAAGCAAAGATAATAAATTAATTCAACCATGACCCTAGAAACAATCATCATCCAAATAATATAAATATAATATATATAATATAATATAAGTAAATAATAAAAATCTAACTATAAGAAACATAGTGCTGGTATTACTCAACAAACCTCACTGATAAGATTTTGCCACGGCTAAAATATAAAATACATAAATAAAATAAATAAAATAAAATACAATAAAATAAAATAAAATAAAATAAAATTAAATTATTAAATTAAATTAAATTAAATACGAAGTATAACACGGGTAGAGTGACATGAATATATTAAATTAAAACAATTTGTAATAATTTGGATTTTATAATAAATATAAACTAATCAGCACGTTTAGCACTTTAGCCCTTCAACTTCTCCATGTATTTCAGCAATTACCCCTCACTATAATGCTGAATTCATTACTGTACATGATGCCTGAAGCTGGTAACTCTCTTCTCATTTTGATCTGATGGATTGGAACATCAGATTCCTTCCTTGACAAAAATCATTATTCAGAAAACACATGTTTTTTCAATCCAAGAAAGCTGGTTCATCGTAAATACCGACATGTTTACTTAATACAATTGTATAACACGATTACTGTTCTTGATTGTAATAATTTGTAATGTTTGTTATTCAATCCTCAATAGTACTAGTGGCTTCAAACAAAAACAAAATAAATAAATTTTTATATAAAATAAAATATTTATATACGGTGGTATAAAAATAATATATACATATGTATATATATATATATATTATACTTCAAGGCATTGAAAACAACTGGAAATTGCAAAGGATCCTGTTGTTCTCTTCTAGTAGATTTAAAGAGACGGTGACCTGTTCCAACAATTATACGATTTCTGCTACGCTTGGCAAGACTAACTAATCACGTACACGCTGGGGTTTGTTATCCACACCTTGTGGAGTCGCTGTCAATACTCGTCTGCTAAAATAACCGCGGCTGTTTTCACATTATAGGGACAAAACTGCTTATGTCTGTGTTTACAGACCAGCACCTTCCACCGGAGCCGAGCCGAGCCGGTCTAATTAACCAGTTCAATGGGAATAAACACATGAGGAAGTATAGGAACCAAGACAATGAACGGGGGGGGGTGGGGGGGGGGGGGGGGGGGGGGGGGGGGGGGGGGGGGTGGGGGGAGGGGGGGGGGGGGGGGGGGGGGGGGGGGGGGGGGGGGGGGGGGGGGGGGGGGGGGGGGTTTGTGGGGGGGGGGGGGGAGGGGGGGGGGGGGGGGGGGGGGGGGGGGGGGGGGGGGGGGGGGGGGGGGGGGGGGGGGGGGTGGGGGGGGGGGGGGGGGGGGGGGGGGGGGGGTGCTAAAATAACCGCGGCTGTTTTCACATTATAGGGACAAAACTGCTTATGTCTGTGTTTACAGACCAGCACCTTCCACCGGAGCCGAGCCGAGCCGGTCTAATGAAACCAGTTCAATGGAATAAACACATGAGGAAGGAGAGGAACTAAAGACAATGAACTGTTACAGAAGCATCAGCTGTGGACGGCTTTGACTCATCAGTGAGCTTTAATTACATGAAGTGGCGGGATCAATCGAGTTTCACAAGCACAGACAGATGATTAGAGGGATTACTGAAAGTCGATGTGACACGGATCAAATTCACAACAGCACACACTGTTCTCCTGAACTTCCTTCTTTTTCCATACAAATGACTATATTATGCCAAAACCTTGACCTTTGACCCTGAGACAAACTAAAAACCTGTTGCATTCTTGGAGGCATCACATTACTAAGCACAGCAATGCTTCTCAAATATGACAGAATGAGAGATTTCACTGGAACAAGAGTAATTTAGAGTAGTTCAGTGGAATGAACACATTTTGCTTGGTTTTAAAAGCATTATGATCATTATAGGTTGTATCATTTCCATTGGGCTAAAAAGCACTAAAAAGCATCTTTATACCATATTAGTGCTGTTTGCTAAGAAAAGCATCACATTTAGTTTTGCTCAAATTTAGAGTTAGTTGCATATATATATAGGGGTCAGTCTTTTTTTATTTTTATAAATTACAAACTTTTTCAGCAGTAACGCATTGAATTAAAATATATACACACACAAACAATTCAAGTTTTACGTTTTATTCGCAAAGTGAGAGTAATATTTTTTTTTTTTATAGAATCAAATATTGAGGGTCAGTTTAATTTGATTATTTAGAAATTATTTATTTTTTACAACTTTTTTCTGGCAATAAGGCATTACACTGATCAAAAGTGACAGTAAAAACATTTATAATGTTACAAAAGATTTATATTTCAAAGAAATGCCATTCTTTTGAACTTTCTGTTCATCTGTGAATCCTGAAAAATAAAATGTATCACAGTTTCCATGAAACTATTGGGCAGCACAACTGTTTCCAACATTGATAATAATCAGAAATATTTCTCGAGCAGCAAATCAGCATCACTTCTGTCTCGTCTGATTACAGTTAAACTCTCTCTGTTTGTCTAGCTGTGTTCATAGTAGTCTCTCATGGGTAAGTTAGTGCCGTTTGCACAGAAATGAAACCTAAAAACCCAAATCTCTCTGATTGGTGATTCCTCACACCGTGGTGAAGCAGCTGATGGGTTATTAGCACACCTCAGGCTCGCGTCATGGGGTTTTTCTCGCATGGCCAGGATTTAATTGCGGAGCTGTTTCAAATAAAGAAAGCTGTCTTTTGTCCAATTTGTAGTGTTTTATGCACAGATCAGAAGTAAACAGAGCGTCTCGGAGGATTACAAGGTTGCATCCGAGGAAAGTCAATACAAGTCCCTGAATGATGATTAGAGCAGGAGAGAGAGAAAGAAGAATGGGAAGGTAGAAAGTAAAGCAGTAAAGCATAAAGAGGCTTGTGTTCAGTAATCATGTGAAACGTGAGCTCTGTGTGAAAACCTGTTAGGCTGGACTCAAGATCACTGACGAATGTTTGCACGAAGCTTCCTCTTCTATTAGTGCCCATTTCATTCTGAATAACTCTACTGGTAAGACTCTGTTCGTCACACGCAGTTGTCGTCTGACTTCATCTCTCCTCCTTTAATTAAGTCTCGTAACTCGCTCAGATTCCTCCAGAGATGCGGCTGTAATCTCGGCGCATCTCTCAGGGCCGTTGTGTTTAGACGGCTGATGTTATTGTGCTCCCTGGATGTCAGGAGGTCCACGGCAGCGCCTGCATGAAAGCAATCTCATTCAGCGCTGGAGTGGATTCTGACTGGCTGTGGTTGATCCCGACACCTGAGCGGCGCACAAGAGCCGGCTCTCCTGATTAGCGCCATGCGATCCGTCCCTCAAGAGCGCCTCTGTCGCTAACAGAGCTGTTAGAGAAAGCATTTGAACTTATGAGGCCGGGGAGGCTGTGTTTTGTTGGCGGAGATGAATCCGAGCGCTCTAAGAATGAAGTTCAATGAAAGCAATTCGCAGCAATGAAACATCTCTCTGTGCTTGAAAAGGCCACGACTCCTGCTGAGGCCGAGAAATCGCTTTTAACCCACAACGCACTGGAAACGCTCCCTGCTCCCAATTTCTGTGGGTAATTTATCTCTGTCGCCGGCACCGCGAGCAACGACGTTCCCATGGCGATTCACAGAGGATTCCTCGATTGTCCTTAAACAATTATTTGAGTAGAAACAATGAGAGAAAAAGCTTCGCTCCCTGCTCTGATGCTGTGTGGTTCAGTACAATGAGCCAAATGAACTAAATGTGGCAAACAAATGAATATAATGGCACTATACACTACTAATCAGTGTTTGACAGAATCAGTGTGTGACAGTAGTGTAATGTGACAAAACACTACAAATCTCTCTCTCAAGTAATGTTGAGAAAGCAAATTCATTTTAGTGAATTGTTTGGTTTGGATATATCATTACATGCTTTACATATCATTACATTACTGGGTCGTAAGATAGTTTTTTTTAAGAAATTAATACTTTTATTAATCAAGGATGCATTACATTGATCAAAAGTGACAGTAAAGACATTTATAATGTTACAAAAGATTTATATATATATTTTATAAATGCAGTTCTTTTAAACGTTCTATTCATCTGTGAATCCTGAAAAATAAATGCATCACGGTTTCCACAGAAATATTGTGCAGCACAACTGTTTTCAACATTGATAATAATCAGAAATGTTTTTTTGAGCAGCAAATCAGCATATTATACTGATTTCTGAAGATCATGTGACACTGAAGACTGGAGTAATGATGCTGGAAATACAGCTGCGCATCACAGAAATTAATTACATTTTACAATATATTCACATAGAAAACAGCTATTTTACATTGTAATAATATTTCATTATTTTTAATTAAATGCAGCCTTGGCAAGCAGAAGAGACTTATTTCCAAAACATTAAACAGTCTTTTTGACCCAGACATGCAAATATGCATTGAGTTGAACTACAGTTTCTTCAGCATTAGATCTACAGCACAGAAGAGTTCAGGAAGCAGCCACAGAACCGCTGGAGTTCAGCCGCAACGCTTTTATATAACCTTCATTCCCTGCATCTGATCCAGTTCAGCAACAGAAAGGCTGCAGCGTTCCTGAGCTCCAGCTGAGAGCGGCTTTACAATCCTCTGAGCACTTCAGGATAATCCTTTTCTCTTTCTTTATTGAAAAACGTGTTTTGTTTGAAAATAATATCAAAGAAAATGCCTTTTCAGTTCGAGTCTCTGAGGAAAACCAAATGAGCCGAATGAAATCATGCAAAAGTCCCATACAGGAGTATAACACTCTTAAAAATGAAGGTGCTTCAAAAGGTTCTTCAAGCGGTGCCATAGAATAACCATTTTTGGTTCCACAAAGAAGCATTCAGTCAAAGGTTCTTTAAAGAACCATCTCTTTCTTACCTTTTTGTAATCTGAAGAACCTTATTTCGCCACAAAGAAGCTTTTGTGAAACAGAAAGGTTCTTCAGATGTTAAGGTTCTTTATGGAACCATTTAGACAAAAAGGTTCTTCTATGGCATCATGAAGCACCTTTATTTTTAAGAGTATATGAGGACTGCCAAAGATGAATTAAATATGTTAACACTGCTAAATATATTTATCACAGCTAAAACAGTTGCCTAATGGACACTGTTACCGCTTCATTCAGTTCTGAGTGATTTCTAAAAACTGACAAGAATAAAAACACACTCATATAAAGGAAAATCCAGAAATGAGACTTTATTTCTGAGTTGTTTCTCCTAAACAGATAATAAGACAGAAAATAAGAAAATCGCCTGCGTCTCCAGATGTTATCCCTAGAGTTTCCAAAGATCTCAAATTGGAAAGTGTGCATCAAAATTCAGAGATCTCAATAGTAACTTTAACTATGAAACATTTCTCAATCAAATGATCTGCTATCCACATTCATTTTATAGCTCTAAACTCTTATTGAATGACTCATTTGGGTCTGTTTTATTTCTCAAACTGCACCACTTCTTGAAAAAAATGTTTTTATTCGTATTCAGAAACAAATTAAACATAATATTAAGAGGGTTATTATATTTAACTAAAACTGAAACCTTAAAAAAGATTTTCATTATCCAATAAAATGACAAAAACTCACAAAAAATTATTTTTTAAATAATAGAGAATAGAAATAGAAAATAGAAAATACAATATTATATATATATATATATTATATATATATATATATTAGAAAATAAATTACTAACTATCACAACAAAATGATAAAAATGTCAACTAAGTAAATAAAAAAGAAAACGCAAAGAAACTAATTCAAAATATTATAAAAACTATATCTCAATGACACTGACACACGGCTGAAATTAAAAATCACAAGACACCAAACCATATAAAATAATTGTGTTAATTGAAATAAAATAAGCATTAACTGAAATAAAATTAAATATAAAAAAACACCTTAAACTTATTTTAAGGCAGCTGCCAAAGCAACATTTCTCATTTTGATTTAGTTTAACTTAATAGTAAAATAACTAAAACTAAAATTAAAATTAAAACTATATAGACAACTGCTAAAAATGACAAAAACATACAACAAAATTACTAAAACTTTAAAATCTAAATGAAAAACATAAAAATATGAATTAAAAACTACACTAAAATAACACTGAATCTTAATCACAAAACTGCCCAAAATCACGAGATTCATTATGATTAATTATTCGATTCTTCTGAATTTGCCCAATGAAGTGTTAGACACAGAAAGGCAGTTCATGTGAGTATTAGCAGATAACTGTAAAAGAGCCTGTTTTTTTCAAAACAAAGCACACAAAGCACAAACGTGGATCCATACAGCAGGTGTCAATCACAGTCAAGTATTCCAGAGAGTCAGCTAATGCATTTTATTCATGCATTTTATTGAAATCTGAACAATTATCCTGTTGTTTGCGTTGTTTATTAGACATCTGCACACGCACCTAAAGCCTCTCGCCAACACCGAAGTGCTCCATATGCAACACGGATCCGAAATCAACGCTTGACAAACACCATGAAAAGTCAAATGTGCTTTGTAGAGTAAACAAAATGTTTCTGGCCTGTTTGCTCGGCATCATGATCTGAAGCAAAACAAATCAATGTGCATCAGTTGAACAATTATTATCACTCTTTTAAGTTAGAAAGACTTTAACCCTATAAAGTCTACTGGCTGCACACATTTCTAAAGCCTCAAATGATCAAACTTTGCTGTTAAACCTGTTGCACACAATCTACTGCACGCCTTCTGTCGTCTGATTGAGAGTTTAGAGTTTTTTATCCAGTTAAAGCTCTTTTAGTGTAATTGTACAAATGTCCAGCTTCAGCTGGAGCTTCACGTGTCTTTCTGCTGTCAAATCTTGACTGATTTTTATCAAGTAAAGGTCAAATAACCATCAATATCCCAGATGAACCTTCTGGACTGAAGCAGCTCAGCTTTACTTGATTCTCCATCAATCATGTTTTAGAGTCTCAATTCTGATCCTCAGGATCTTTTGAGGAGCGTTTGTTTCCAGAAGCTTTACTTTCAATGTTCCTCAGCGGAGGAATGATTTTCACAAGCCTCCAAAACATCTCACATCTGAGGAGCATTTATTTCTTCATTGGATTGCATTGCATTATATCTTTGGATCATTTCAATCTCATCTTATTAAGACATAATATTGGAGATATAGAGCGACGACTGATATTCATAGCATTTTATGTCAGTATCTGCTGTACTGTTATAAAGATCTCACTGATTTACATTACAAGCTTCAGAATTTCATCATATTAAATATCAGCATCTGCAGCAAATTGCATATTTATGCTCATTTTGGGCCTCTGAATAAAAGTATGTGCTCCATATTCTCCTACTGTATGCACAATAAAAGCCTGATGGATCAAATATGATACTCAATAAAAACACATTCACACTTTTTATTTTTTTCAGAAGGTCCAATAAACTGACTATTCTGACTATTACTTCATACGTCAAGCTTTACAAGGATACAAATTCTCTGTGGTGACACATTCTTCCCTAAAAACCGAAAATAAGAGCAAAATCAGGATGGTTGTGGATGTTTCTGTGACAGATGGTGCTGCGCAGAGACACAGGCTGGTTTATGAGTGACACAGCGCTAAATCTGCAGGACAAAACAGCTAGAGAACTCCTTCTGAGAAACAAAAATATATGCATTTTTAATGCAACAATATAAAATAGAGTTTCACGGCTGGCAAAATATATTTACAGTACTATTTTCTCAATTCACAAGTTCACTTCAGACCCTGCGTGCAGCCTAAAATACACATAAAAGCCACAAACCACATTCATTTTCTCCTGCAGTTCAAAGCCAAAAGCTATAAACTTCTCCAAAACATAATGAAAGCTCGGGAATGAACGGCTCACGTGATCTATCACGGTCTGAATTCATTCTACGTGTTAACAGTTGATCATAAGTGACCGTTTCTTCCTACCTGGAGCCTGTTGAAGCACCATATCGGGCAGATCCTGCAGGTGGATGAAGAGAACGAGTCCTCCGATCCCAAACAGCAGCAGAAACCAGAAAGAGCAGGCCGGCTTACAGACGGACACCCGCAACCTCCTGCGGCCACGAAGAATATCCACCATCTTACAATCCATGAAGAGAGAACGAAAGACACACCTGCTGAAAGAGAGAGAAGCACAGATCGTGAACACATTCTCCTTTACATACAGCCTGTTTGATAGTACAATGAATGGATGGAAAAACAAAATTATGACGTTTTTCATTTACATACTGTATATGCATTTGGCTAATGCCTTTATCTAAAGCGTGCATTCCATATGAATCGAACCCATGACCTTGGCGTTACACGCGCCATGCTTTACTTTTTAAGCTATAGGAATGATGCAAAAAATAACTTCAGAGAGAAGAAAAAACTATCTATAAACGTGCATAACTAATTTTAACCCTGTAAATGTAAAATAACACTCAGAAAAAAAAATTAAGATTTTGAAATGGAACAGTTTATTGGACCTTTTAGACAAAATCTAATCCATCATTCTTTTATGTCTCATTCATTCTGATATAGTGAGGATATAGAGGGGAAAAAAACAGTGACTCAAACTAAGTTAAAAAAAAGATATTTCTAATTTGCAAATCAATTAGCTAATTCTGATGCTTGTAATGTAAATCAGTGAGATCTTTATAACAGTACAGCAGATACTGACATAAAATGATCTAAATATCAGTCGTCACTCTATATCTCCAATAATTGAAATGATGCAAACAATGCAATGCAATCCAATGATTGACTGAGACTGCGATTTTTAAAAATCAACACGACTACCTGATGCATTTCACATCCCTGAGAGGTGCATGAGTATAATTTCACATCGTGTTCCTCAGAGTGTAAAAAAAAACGTGTGTCGGCATCAAATTAGCCCATAACGCCTCTGCGCTCGTGTTTACCGAAGAGGCTTCAGCGGCCCGTCAGCATAATCACAAACTCATATAGACTCAACGGCCCATTAGCTCAGTGCTGGACGAGAGACTGACAGGCAGAAGCGGGGTGAGAATATTTATTTACCTGATCTCAGAGCAGACAGTAATCAGGTGAAAGGCTGCAGATGTAGAGACGTGTTCGAGTGGGATTGATTCATATGTTCTGTCCTACTTCTGTTTATAGTTACTAAGGGGAAAACAAGGTTGGGTGCATTATTGATGTACTAACACAAAAACACAAATATGAATCCGTACTATTTCTAGAGAATACTGTGCATAGTATGCACGCTACTAGTTCACACTTCACACAATAATGTACCCCACAGTGCATTGCATTTGACTAACATCTCTCTAATTGACTCGTTAGGTGATCAGACTGCCAAAAGTTCCACAAAATCGAATAAAGATGACAAATAACTACTTGTTTGTTATGATAACTGGATTCCACCCACTGAAATAAACAAGCAACTTAATGAGGTCATTTGACGACAACATTGCACACTACGGTTTGACTGACAAATCATTGCATACTGCATTAATGCTTTACATGCAAATTCCTTTTTAAATTAGTAGGAGAGATAGAGTAAATACTTTGCAATATGCAAGTACTTCTGTATGTTGGTAGAGTGAAAAATGCATATAATTCATTTGAATGCATTCATAAATTTCCAAATATTATATTGCACAGGAAATTCAATTCAAAACGGAGTAATAACGCGCAGATGTTAAAATGGTGTTCACTGCGAGCACGTCGCTCTCTTTGCGTTAAGCAGGAATTTTATTACCCTGCTGCGGAATGTATAATTATAGCAGGTTTTCTGAAATAATTAATATTCCGGAGCAGAATGAGGCTCGTTAGTGTGTGAGTCTCATTAGGGAACCTGTCACAGCATGAGACACAGTTTACCAGAGAAACAAGATGACAAGGAAACAGGAGGAACAACCAGGATGGAAAACAACACGTGAAGAGAGAGAGAGAAAACATAATAAAGAAATCTATCACACAAAATGCATTTTAATACACTGCAAAAACCGTTCAGGATCTTTAACATGCAATGGAAACCCATTACAGCTATGAAATAAAACATAAAATAGATAATAGCGAATTTCCATCTCACAATTCGGACTGTGCTTCTCACGATTCACAATCGTGACTTTTTGTCTTACAATTTTAACTTTTTTTTCCCTCACAATTTTGAGTTTATATTTAATTTAGAATTTATATATCGCAATTTTGATTTACGATTAATTTGGTTTATAATCCAATTTAGAGTTTATATTTAATTTAGAGTTTATATCTCGCAATTTTGAGTTTACATTTAATTTAGAATTTATATATCGCAAGTTTGAGTTTACATTTCATTTAGAGTTTATATATCCACCTTTTGAGTTTTCTATTTATTTACTTATATATAGCCAATTTGAGTTTCTATTTAATTTAGAGTTCTCTCTCCCCCCTTTGGTTTATTATTGTAATTTACTTTATATCTCGCAATTTTGGTTTATAATTATTTACGAGTTTCTATATCGCAATTTCGGTTATATTAATTTAGAATTTATATATCGCATTTAGAGGTTTAGATTGATTTAGAGTTATATCTCGCAATTTGGGTTTTACAATACATTTAGAATTTATATATCACAATTTTGAGGTTTTATAGATGTAATTTAGAGTTGATATATCGCCAATTTTTGAGTTTAATTAATTTAGGGTTTCTATCTCACAATTTGAGTTTGCAGTTCTGAGTTTATATATCGCAATTTTGAGTTTATATTTAATTTAGAGTTTATATATCGCAATTTTGAGTTTACATTTCATTTAGAGTTTATATATCACAATTTTGAGTTTATAGTTTAATTGAGAGTTTTATATTCTAACAATGTGAGTTTATATTAATCTTAGAGTTTAAATATCGAATTTTGAGGTATATTTTCAGTTGGCGTTTATATATCGAAGTTTGAGTTTACACCTGTCTCATTTAGAGTTATATATCGCAATTTGTTGAGTGTTAGATTTACATTTAGAGTTTTATATCTCACAATTTTGGAGTTTATATTTACATCTAGAGGTTACCTACTTCCACTTTGAGTTTATATTTAATTTAGGATTTTATACAGTATATCGCGAATTTAGGTTATATTTAATTTAGAGGGTTATACCTTCCCCCCCCCCTCTCGCACTTTTGAGTTTACATTTCATTTAGGTTATATCTCGCAATTCGTTTACCCCTCACGCTCCACCTTTAAGTTCATATCTCAACAATTTTGATTTAATCTCACCGTTGAGTTACAGTATATCTTTCCATTTGACCACGTTTATATTCTTGAATTCTGGTGTATATATCGCATATTGCGTTTATATTCACAAATTGAGTTAATATTTCACAATATGAGTTTATATTTCACATTGAGTTCCATTTGATAGTTTTTATATGAATTTTCAGTGTATATCTCGCACATTCTGCAGTTTACAAATAATAATTTTCGTTTCAAAGCGTTATATTACACATTTGAGCTTTTATTAATTTTGAGTTTATATTTCACCTTTTTTCCTCAGAATTTTGCCTTCTATAACGTGCTTTATTGGCTTGTTTCAACATCTGTTTATTGTGCTTGACAAAAACATTGCTTATTTTTCTGTGTGCCATGGGCGCCCGGAAAAATTGTGCAAAATATGTACAAATCAACAAAAAAAAATACTTACACTTTCATTATTGTTATTTTAAAAAAAAAAGAATGAAAAAAATAATAATTTTCAGTAAAAAAAAAAACTGCTCAAAATGTGTTCTTCAAACTAATTTCATGATGCCTACTGTCTTGCATCGTATAAATCTGAGTGCTTGTTTTAAAAGATCTTAGCAAGTGTATTTTGTCTTGATCCTCCGTCAGATTTTCTGCGGTTTATGTAAATGAGCGTACGGTCAGGTCATCGCTCAGATAATGAGAACATATACAGTTGCAGAAGTCGGAGGATGTTGCCATAGTGATTTGATGATTCCAGAGCATCTACAGTCCACAAATAAATGGACATGAGATGTAAATGTCTAATTTTGTACATACATTTTGTACCACCGCCCACATATGACAGACCTGAGAAGTCTTCTTTCATACTGGAGAAACTAAGAACTAAAATCTGCAGTTTTATGAGTTCTGTTAAACTCTCTTGTGTATTTTAAACACCATATATGATCGTTTTGAGTCAGGAACAGGCCGAATCGCTGCATTTTTAAATATTTACTACAGTTATACATGTGTATTTCAGTGGCCTAAATTTCAGAAGAAATGTCATAAGGTTGAATAATGACAGAATTAAATTTTCTGAACAATATACTTCTACCACATTTATTAATATCCATCAATGTTAATTTCAAAATGTACCAATGTGATTTTAAAATCCAAAAAAGTTATTCATTAACATTAGTGTGAACTAGCATGAACAAACCAGGGTTATTATTGTTAACTAAAACTAACATTTTGTTAATGCTGAAATGAAATAAAATATAAATATTAGATGCAAACAGCTCCTTTAAGTCGTTCAGTATTTTTCATTTAATTAGTCGACAAGTCTAAAAGACTAACTAAAAGCAAAATAATAAAAGTAAAACTAACTGAAATAAGTAAGTAAATAAATAAATAAATGGCAAAAGCACTTATGAAAACTACTAATTATGTAACTAAAATTTAAATGAAAACAAAGAATAAAATTAACGGCTAATTCAAAATATTAAATAAGACCTATAATAGTTACCAGAACCTATCGTTATAGTGTAGTTGTGAGTGTTAGTGTAGATACGTCCAGTGCCAGTGTAGTATAGTATAGTGGTAGTTGTAGTATTAAATGAGTAACATGGTAGTACTATACTAGTGTAGTGTAGTGTAGTACAGTCAGTGTAGTATAGTGTAGTGTAGTGTAGTATAGTACAGTACAGTACAGTGTAGTATAGTATAGTATAGTGTAGTGTAGTGTAGGTTAGTGTAGGATAGTATCGTATAGTGTAGTGTGGAGTGTAGTGTAGTTGTAGGGTAGTATAGTATAGTGTACGTGTGTAGCTGTAGCTAAGTTTACAAGTGTCGTATAGGGTAGTGTAGTGTTAGTGTAGTTTTAGTATAGTATAGTGTAAGTCGCTAGCTTGTAGTGGAGTGTCAGTGTAGTACGTGTGTGATAGTGTAGTGTCGGGTAGTGTTTCAGTGTAGTATAGTATAGTGTAGTGTTGTGTATAGTGTAGTATCGTACCGTGTAGTGTAGGGTAGTGTAAGGGACGTGTAGTGTAGTATAGTATGTGTAGCTTTATGTGTAGTATAGTACACGCTGTAGTATAGGTGTATTGTATTGTAGTGTAGTGTATTGTATTGTAGTGTATTGTATTGTAGTGTAGTGTAGTGTATTGTATTGTAGTGTATTGTATTGTAGTGTAGTGTAGTGTAGTGTAGTTTAGTATAGTATAGTGTAGTGTAGTGTAGTACAGTACAGTGTAGTATAGTGTAGTGTAGTGTAGTGTAGTGTAGTATAGTATAGTATAGTGTAGTGTAGTGTAGTGTAGTATAGTACAGTGTAGTATAGTGTAAGTGTAGGTAGGTAGTGTAGTTGTTAGTGTAGTAGAGTATAGTATAGTTTCAGTGTCGTGTAGTCATAGTACAGTGTTAGTCTCGTGTAGTGTCGTGTGGTAGTATGTATAGATTAGGTAGGGTAGTGTAGTATAGGGTAGTGTAGTATAGTACGTGTAGTATAGTGTAGGGGTGTAGTGTAGGTAGTATCAGTATAGTAGATCGTATAGTGTAGTGTCGTGAGTGTATATAGTTTACAGTTAGTATAGTGCTAGTTGTAGTTGTAGGTAGTATAGGTTAGGATAGTGTAGTGTTAGTGTAGTATAGTTATAAGGTAGTTTAGTGTGAGTGAGGTAGAATGTCGTATAGTACAGTGTAATATAGTGTACTGTAGTGTTGTGTAGTGTAATATAGTGTACTGTAGTGTTGTGTAGTGTAGTATAGTGTAGTGTAGTGTAGTTCGTATAGTGTCGTGTAGGGTCAGGTAGTGTGTATAGTATCGTATAGTGTGTGTAGTATAGTGTATTATAGTATAGTGGTAGTCGTAGTGTAGGTAGTGTGTTATAGTATAGCTAGTATAGTGTAGTGTAGTGTACGTGGGTATAGTATAGTTATAGGTAGTGTAGTGTGTGTCGTGTAGTGTAGTATAATATAGTTACAGTGTAGTATGTATAGGTGGTAGTGTAGTCTAGTACAGTTGTAGTATAGTATAGTGTAGTGTAGGTGTATGTGTAGTATGTATAGTATAGTATAGGGTAGGTGTAGGTAGTATAGGTAGTGTAGTGTAGTGTGAATTAGTGATCGTATTGTATAGTTATTAGTATGTATAGTGTGAGTGTAGTATAGTGTAGGTTGTAGTTGTAGTATAGTTAGGATTATAGTATAGTATAATGGGGTGTATAGTATAGTATAGTATAGTATATTATAGTATTGTAGTATAGTGTGTAGTGTAGTGTAGTGTAGTATAGTGTAGTGTAGTGTAGTGTAGTGTAGTACAGTACAGTGTAGTATAGTGTAGTGTAGTATAGTGTAGCGTAGTGAGTATAGTATAGTATCGTATGTTTGGAGGTAGTGTAGTGTAGTATAGTATAGTTAGAGTGTAGGTAGTAGGGTAGTGTAGTGAGTATAGGTATAGTGTAGGGTAGGTCGTGTAAGTGTGTAGAGTCGGCTAGTGTAGGTGTTAGTATAGGGTTTTATAGTTTAGTATAGTGTCGTGTAGTGTAGTGTAGTTAGTACATCGTATAGTTGAGGTAGTGTAGTGTGTATAGTATCGTGTCGTTAGGTAGTGTATATAGTGTAGTGTATGCTAGTGTGTATAGTATAGTATAATGGGGTGTATAGTATAGTATAGTATAGTATATTATAGTATTGTAGTATAGTGTGTAGTGTAGTGTAGTGTAGTATAGTATAGTATAGGTAAGTGTCGTGTAGTGTAGTAGTATAGTGTAGTGAGTGTCGTGTAGTGTAGTGTAGTTATAGTGTAGGGTAGTGATGGTTGTGTAGTATAGTATAGTGTAGTGTGTGTCGTGTAGTATAGTACAGTGTTAGCCTATACGTGTAGTGGTAGTGTGTGTAGTGTTAGTATAGTAGAGTATAGTGTAGTGTAGTTGTAGTGTAGCTGTAGTGTTAGTGTAGTATAGTGTAGTGTTTAGTGGAGTGTAGTGTAGTGTGTTAGCTGTAGTATAGGGTAGGTGTGTAGTGTAGTGTCGTGTTCGTATAGTGTGGTAGTGTAGTGTATTGTATTGTAGTGTATTGTATTGTAGTGTAGTGTAGTGTAGTGTAGTGTAGTGTAGTATAGTATAGTGTAGTGTAGTGTAGTGTAGTATAGTGCTGCTTAGATAGTATTTATATTTTCTATCCTATATATTAAATATACTAACTCACCACTGGAACCAAATTATGAAAAATTATGTTATGAATGTATAAAATGCTTTAAAATGTATGCTCATTGTTAGTTTATGTTAAATAATGCATTAACTAATGTTAAACAAGAAGACTTTATTGTAAAGTGTTTTTTCCCAACATTTTGAGTGTGTGAGAAGACAAAAATACTGGTAACACTTTAGTATAGGGACCAGTTTCTCCACTATTAACAGTTTTATTCAGCATGTATATATGACAGATTGGCTGTTATTAGTAATATTTAAAGCGCTTATTCCATGCCAGGCCATATTCTACTACAGCAACTTAATCCTACCTAATACACCGAAACTTTAACAATACCTGATAAATATTAATTTTTATAGCAGCAAGGCACTGTAGTTGACGCACAAAAGTTGTAGTTAATGGTTTGTTGATAGCGAGAATCTGAGCTTAACATGAAGTGTGACCAAAATACTAAATGCACATTTTAAAACCTGAATATTATAACCTTCAATAATAGAAAACAATATTAAACCTCAATAAACCTGTGCATATAAAAACAATTAATGTACTGTAACAGTTTTAAAATCAATGAGCAAAAACCAGCTTCTGCACATGTATTCCTGAGACTGTGCTTTGGTTCTTTGTGGATGAAACTCATACACACAATCACAGGTTTCTCTTCATGACACACAAGATGTGCTGACATCTGAATTACACTCTTCAGATCCATCAGAATAATTGCAGCGCTGAAAATAATAATCTTAATTAGAGTTTAATTAAATTGAGAGCAGGTTTTCCTGCACAGTTGTGATAATCAGGTCGTTATTACACGGGTATGCATTGGAGTGTGGTCTTGTGGTATGTGTGTGAGTGTGTATATGTGTGTGTGTGTGTGTGTTGGGTGTGTGTGAGTGTGGTCTCTGGGTGTGTTGTGTGTGTGTTGTGTGTCTCGTGGAGAGGTTGTCTGTGTGTGTGTGTGTGTGTGTTGTGTGTGTGGTGTGTGTGGTGTGTGTGAGTGTGTATCTCTCTGTGTGTGTGTGGGTGTGTGTATGTGGGTGTATCTGTGTGGTGTGTGTGGGTGGTGTGTGTGTGTGTGGAGTGTGTGTCTGTGTGGTGTGTGTGTGGTGTGTGTGTGTGTGTGTGAGTGGTGTCTCTGTGTGTGGGTGTGTGTTGGTGTGTGTGTGGTGTGTTATGTCGTGAGTGTGTCTCTGTGCATGGGTGTGTGTGTTGTGTGTGTATGCGGTGTGAGTGTGCTATTGTTGTTGTGTGTGTGTGTGTGTGTTTTTGTGTGTGTGTGTGTGTGTGTGTGTGTCTGTGTGTGTGTGTGTGTGTGTGTGTGTGTGTGTGTGTGTGAGTGTGTCTCTGTGTGTGTGTGTGTGTGTGTGGTGTGTTAGTGAGTGTGTCTCTGTGTGTGTGTCTCTGTGTGGGTTAGTGTGGTGTGTGTGTGCTCTGGGTCTGTGTAGTGAGTGCTGTATCTGTGTGTGTGGGTTGTTGTGTGTGTCATGGTGAGTGTGTCTCTCGTGTGTGTGTGTGTGGTGTGTCTGTCGTGCTGAGGTGTTGTTTGTGTTTGTGTTTGTGTGTGTGTCTGTGTGTGAGTGTGTCTCTGTGTGTGTGTGGTGTGTCTATGTGTGTGTGGCGTGTGGGTGTGTGTACTGTGGTGGAGTGTTTGGGTGTGTGGTGTGTGTGTGTGTGTTTGTGTTTTTGTGTGTGTGTGTGTGTGTTGTGTGGTGTGTGTGTGTGTGGTGTTGGTTGTGTGTGTGTGTGTTGTGTGTCTGTGTGTGAGGTGTCTTCTGTTTGTGTGTTGTGTGTGTTGTGTGGAGGTGTCTCTGTGTGGGTGTGTGTGTGTTTGTCTGCTGTGTGAGTGTGCGCTCTGTGTGGTGTGTGTGTGTGTGTGTGTGTGTGTTTTTGTGTGTGTGTGGTGTGTGTGTGTGTCTGTGCGTGAGGTGTCTCTGTGTGTGTGTGGTGTGTGTGTGTGTGTGTGTCTGTGTGTGGTGTGTCTCTGTGTGTGTGTGGTGTGGGTGTGTGTGTTTGTGTGTGTATGTGGGTGTGTCTCTGGGTGTGTGTGTCGTGTGTGCCCCGGTGGTGCTCTGTGTGTGGAGTGTTGTGTCTCTGTCGTGTGTGTGTGGTGTGCTGTGGTGAGTTTTTGGTGTGTGTGGTGTGTGGTGGGACATCTGAGGACACATGGATTGTAGAATGACAACCAAAGGTATTGACAGGTTATTACAAGGAGAAGGTGACTTAGAGGAAATAACCCCATGTCCCATGTTCAAACTGCTTATAAAATCTTTGTTTTTGTTGAGAAAGTAAACAAAGCAGGAAAGTCTTCTGTGAGGGGTAGGTTTCAGGCAGGTAGGGGTTGGTGTTAGCGGCCCAATGAAAGCGGTCCTCTACGCTATAAAAACCATTACGCCTATGGAGAGTCCCCATAAAAACAAACGTGTGTGTGTGTGCGTGTGTGTGTGTGTGGGTTTGTGTGTGTGTGTGTATAGTGTGTGTGTGTGTGTGGTGTGGTATTCATTCAATTGATTTCTCTAGCTCTATCTTGAGTCACAGGTCTCCTAAACAACACCTCTGAATGAACACAGCGTTTGCATCGGTTCCTTCAGCTGGAGAGAATTCATAAACAAAGCTCACAGTGATGTTTGCTCAGGAGATGCTGTGCTGTGTTTCAGTGTCTGCAAAGAGAGAAGTGAGACATACTCTAACTGAGAGGACTGATTCGAATTTGGACCGATTTTAGGAAAAACAGCTGCACCATTACATCTTCATTAAATATGTTCATATTTGTCATTACTGCTGTCACTTACATTAACAGTATTAAATTACTATTGGGATGTTTCTACCAACAACATCAGCCTAATTAATATAATAAAACATATATAAAATATCTTATAAATATAAATATATATATATAAACCGTTCATAAAGGCGGCAGGATTGTTAAAAAATAAGTTAAAAAAATGTGAAAATCTTATTGCAATTTAAATAGGCAGGTTCTATTGTGAATTATATGTTTTTACAAAACTGTACAGGTACTTTTCTGTGATGTGCAGCTGAATTTTCAGCATCATTACTCAAGTCTTCAGTGTCACATGATCTTCAGAAATCATTCTAATATGCTGATTTGCTGCTCAAGAAACATTTAATTATATTATATTAGAGGAGTTTTGGAGAACACTTACTTACTACCACAAAAAAATCTATACATAACATACAAAAATTATATTTTAAAAAGGCCTTTCTTTTTAAGTATATAATTCTTAAGAATAAGTAATTATAAATACATGTTAAATAAAATTATGGTAATAAATACAAGTAAAATAAATAAGTATAATGAAACATAATAATCAACACATTATATTATCACATTTTATATGGTTAATTGAAAGATAAAGTAAACAACAAAAAATACAAGTAAATAAAACTAGGCAAAACAGGCATAATAACAAATAAATATGATCAAATAAAAAATACACGTATAGTTATTAAATAATAAAACAAAAAGATATAATAACATTTTAAAACAAAAACACAATAAATAAAAATATACTGATTTCAACCACAATTATACAGTAAGTAGAATATATCTCTTTGATCAGGAAAACGATATTCACTTTTAGTGCCGTTCGAATGAATCATTCACTATAATAGCCCCCACACGACCCTGACAACATTAGGCATGAGAACTGAATACTCACTAGATTGAACATAACTGAACACAATGTCTGTGCTTCAAGGCTGTTTTTATCATCTCCTGAGCTTTCTTCACTCTGACTGCGACTGAGTACTTGACCTCAAACACACACAGCAGACAATACAAACACAGAAAAACGAATTCAGACACAGACTGAAAAACTTGTTCCCCTTTGGAACGAGTGTCAAAGATGCTTTCATTTAGAGCTTATGCCTCAAAACAATATGCTGTTCCTCGAGGACCTTGTGTTTTAGTGGAAACGTTTGTAGCCCATGCCCGCCTTTTCAGACGATTATAAAAAAGCACATCCGCATCCATACCAGCGTAAGATGACAATTTATGTTGGGGCTCCGTTATAAGACAGTTTACAGCCCTAAACATCAGGAAACCTCCTAATCCTGACATCCAGACGAAATATTATACAATGAGGCGTTCCCAGCATCCAATGCATGCTCCTTTCGTTTTTCCCATTTCTAGCAATACAAAAAGAATGCCCCCATAAATCACCCAGCGCACAACCCATTTCAGCTCAAGCAGGAATCAATTAAGCTTTGTTGGTTAATTTATACCCCCCCATGAACAGAGCGAAGCAGAGCAGAGCAGCGGGCGGATCGAGCAGAGACTTTCACCTCAAGTTCAGAATCGTTTCATGTCACAACACCACACAGAGTTCAATGCCATCTAGCTCTGGATACATGTTCACCGAGTAGATGGCCCCCTGAGTTATTTTAGTGGCCAACAATAAAAATCTATACAATGGAACATCTTTTTTGATTCTAAAATTCTATTAAAGACCCATTTTCACATACAGTTTAAACCAAATTAGCAAGCCTACGAAAGAAGATAATACAAAAATAAAACTGACAAATGTAGAAAAAATTATCAGGAAATAAAAAGTGAACCAAATAAATGAATATCAAGAAACTATCGTCACGTCAGCTTTATGCGCTTTTATAGCACTTCTATACAACAGAGATTTCACCAGTTATATTTATTAAACATGAAAGTAATCCCATACCAATTTATTATTTATATACTTTTTATATATATAATATTATATATATACTTCTATCGATATAATACCAAGTGGGACGGAAAAGTATTCAGGACCCCTCTCTTCACTTTTTACTCTTTTTTCTATGCCGCCATTGCTAACACCCTCTTTAAGTACTTTTTTTTTCCTCATTAATGTACACACAGCACCCATATTGACAGAAAAACACTGAATTTTTGACATTTTTGCAGATTTATTTAAAAAGAAAAACTGAAATATAACATGGTCATAAGTATTCAGACCCTTTGCTTAGTATTTAGTAGACGCACCCTTTTGATCTAATACAGCCATAAATCTTTTTGGGAAAGATGCAACAAGCTTTTCACACCTGGATTTGGGGATCCTCTGCCATTCCTACTTGCAGATCCTCTCCAGTTCTGTCAGGGTAGATGGTAAACGTTGGTGGACAGCCACTTTTAGGTCTCTCCAGAGATGCTCAAATTGGGTTTAAGTCAGGGCTCTGGCTGGCCATTCAAGAACAGTCACAGAGCTGTTGTGAAACCACTCCTTTGTTATTTTAGCTGTGTCCTTAGGGTCATTGTCTTGTTGGAAGGAAAACCCTCGGCCCAGTCTGAGGTCCTGATCACTCTGGAGAAGGTTTCCGTCCAGGATATCCCTGTACTTGACCACATTCATCTTTCCCTCGATTGCAAACAGTCGTCCTGTCCCTGCAGCTGAAAAAACACCCCCACAGCATGATGCTGCCACAACCATGCTTCACTGTTGGGACTGTATAAGACAGGTGATGAGCAGTGCCTGGTTATCTCCACACATACCGCTTAGAATTAAGGCCAAAAAAAGTTCTATCTTGGTCTCATCAAACCAGAGAATCTTATTTCTCACCCATCTTGTAGTCCTTCAGGTGTTTTTTTAGCAAAATCCATGCGGGTTTTCATGTGTCTTGCACTGAGGAGAGGCTCCGTCGGGCCACTCTGCCATAAAGCACCAACTGGTGGAGGGCTGCAGTGATGATTGACTTTCTACAACTTTCTCCCATCTCCGACTGCCTCTGGAGCTCAGCCACAGTGATCTTTTGGTTCTTCTTTACCTCTCTCACCAAGTTTCTTCTCCCCCGATAGCTCAGTTTGGCGGACGGCCAGCTCTAGGAAGGGTTCAACGTCTTCCATTTAAGGATTATGGAAGCCACTGTGCTCTTAAGAACCTTAAGTGCAGCAGAAATTTTTTTGCAACCTTGGCCAGATCTGTGCCTTGCCACAATTCTGTCTCCGAGCTCTTCAGGCAGTTCCTTTGACCTCATAATTCTCATTTGCTTGACATGCACTGTGAGCTGTAAGGTCTTATATAGATAGGTGTTTGGCTTTCCTAATCAAGTCCAATCAGAATAATCAAACACAGCTAGACTCAAATGAAGGTGTAGAACCATCTCAAGGCTGATCAGAAGAAATGGACAGCACCTGAGTTAAATATATTTAGTGTCACAGCAAAGGGTCTGAATACGTAGGACCATGTGATATTTCAGTTTCTCTTTTTTAATAAATATGCAAAAATGTAAACAATTCTGTGTTTTTATGTCAATAAGGGGTGCTGTGTGTACATTAATGAGAAAAAAAAAAAAAACTTAAATGATTTTAGAAAATGGCTGCAATATAACAAAGAGTGAAAAATTTAAGGGGGTCTGCATACTTTCCGTACCCACTGTATACTATTGACAGTACATACGTATAAACATATAAAAAATAAATATTTCCAACTATACCGATTAAATGTATTAGTAAAAAAAAATATATGAATAATATACTAAATAAATAGTTAAAATATATTAATTAACTATTGGTTAACAACTCAACTTACTCAATCAATTAATCATATTAAACGTATTATTAAAACCCCCATATTACCATATTATACATATAAAAATATATATATGATTATACTATAAAATAAAGAATAATAACAATTAACTAATATGAACATATAACATTTAATATTTCCAAATATAAAAATAAAATGATATTACTATAAAAAATGGGCTTTGTACAATAGCGGGTAACCATGATGCCCTGGTGTTGCTATGCAGTTGCTAGGGTGTTCTGGGCTGTTAACAAGTGTTGCTGTGTGGTTAATAGAGAGTTCTGCTTTGTTACTAAGGTCATTGCTAATGCGTTCTGGATATTAGCAAACCGGCTCAAGATTAAACTGACACAGATGTCATATACGACTGTATTGATTATTGAGGAGATGTGCAAACACTGAGGCATGAGACTCATGCTGATATTCCTGCTCTAAAACAGCTGCAGGAATCCAGAGGTGAACTGCGAGTCCTTGACCTGTAATACAGCAGCTCTTCTGAGTTAGATTTTTGCATTTTGCTGATGGAGGATTTTCTCTGAAACCAGGTCTGGTATAGATCTGTGCCACAGGCGAGCCGCAGTATTAATACAGTGATATAAAACCACTTTGGGCGCCAGTGTCACACATCATTAGCTGAAGCTTGACCGATATAACTATTGCTCGTTCCTCTTTTATTAAACTTTGCTTTAGTGAGTGCTGATTGCTAATGCATCAAATGAACAAACTAACACTGAGCAGCATGCAGCGATTGCAAATCAGTTAGCAAAACACCTGCTACACAAGAAAACCCTTGCACGTCTTTATTTAGTGAAACAAGAGAAATTAGAGCTGTATGCTTTGAGTACTAAATTTAATTAAGACATTTATAAATGCAACTAAACCAAAATAGCAACCAAACTGATTTCTAATTTAGTTTAAATTGTTTTTGTAAGTCACGTTGGATAACATTTTCTGCAAAAATCCATAAATTAAAAAAAAATTAATTTAGAAACAAACAAACTTACTTTCCCAAATTAAAAAAATATCAGAAATAAAAAGCAAATGAACGAATGAATGTAAAAGTGAACAAATAAACATATAAATATAAGTAAACAAGTAAATAAATAAACATATTACTAAATAAAAAAATTTAATAAAAATAAAATGTTATTAGAATCAAATATTTTTTTTTTTTTTTTTTTTTTGTAAATCAATAAATAATATTACAAATCTAATCTACATAAACTACTTACCCAATATAACAAATATTATAAAAAAATAAATAATCTGTAGGTAAATAAAATAAAAAATATTAGAAATAAAATGTGAAAACTTACAAACATAAAAAGGAAAGTTACAAGAAATAAAATGTGAATAAATAAATTCATTCATACAAATATACATATATGCATGCATAAATAAGTAATTTAACATATAAAAAAATATTTCAAATATAACAAGGTAAATAAATTAAAACAAATAGATCTAACATTCCTTCACGTTCAACGTTCAGCTCAAATTATGTCTCTTGCTGCTCTAATTCTCACGTATATAAAAATTACAGTGCATATTTTTGCATTTGTAAATTTTATGAGCACTAAAGACAGAGGCTTGTTTTCCATTCATATTTAATGAGCCTTTATGCAACAGCATCACAAAAGCTTCAGCTAAACTCTTTTCTGTTTTCATGGTCCTGAGCGCCAATGAATTGAGGAAGGAGATTAAAAAACGAGAGAGAATAATAGACGAGCACTTTGATTTTGGGGAGCCGCTGTGTATAAATAAAGACTCGTCCAGCTGCAATGGTCTGAAATTTAGTTACTGGTCTTATTGTTATCGATTCATCAGTGCACAGAAAATTATTGATTTGAAATTTAGAAATGTTGCCAACAGCTAACAGAGACCATTCACACAACTTTCACTGACATTTTTTAACAGTTATATATATATAATGTTAGGACAAATTGTTCTTAAAGTAATGCTTATGGAACGTTCTTATAACTTTATTAAAATTTGAAATACACTCTCATAATAACAGAGAAAACGCTCTTAAGACAACATTCTCAAAACGTCCTTATGACTTTATTTGTACGTGATGATGAACATTCTGAGAATAGCATGCCATTTATTCACAAGAAGACAACTGGATATTTTAACGTTCTTAGAATATAAAAAATAAACATTCAGATGAACGTTATATTTCGCTTGAAAATAAAGCTAATAGAATGCTGTAAGAAACGTTTTTGCAGCCTTTAAATAATGTTACAATCACAAGAAAAACAGACATTTTAAACGTTTTTAGAATGTTAAAAAAATAAACATTCAAATCATGTTATAGTATAGTTAGTAGAATGTTAAAACTATTTTTGTATCCTTTAAATAACACTATAAACGCATGACAAGAAGACTGGACATTTCATTGTTTTAGAAACATGTTAAAACAAGCTTAAAATCACCTAATTTTGTTACCTGCGCATGTTGATGCATGAGCAAAACTTCACTAAACATTACAAATGCAATAAGCTTGTGCTCTGCTACTTTAAATATAAAAGAAAGTCTCAACTTTCAAATTCTGTCTATTTTTTTTTTTACACAAAATACAAATAAATATGGCTTTGATGTTCTTTGATGTGATGTGATGGATCGCTGTAGCCGCTTCAGTTCAGTTCCGTTTCCATGAATTAACCCAGCTAACAAAAATATTCTAAAAACGTTTGCTAACATCCCATTAAATAATGAAAACGTTATTCATTAAAACGTCAAACCTCGCGCAGCCTGAGTGTGAGAGACAGACTCGTGCCGAAATCAGAACACATGAGCGCAACAGCACACACAGAAAGTTATAGATGCATACTGTGATAGAAAAAAAATGATATTTATATATTATATGATATAGGTACGCAGCATTACACGACCAAGATGTTTCCCCGAATATCAGCACGATTGCAATGTGACACCGATTTAAAAAAAAAAGAAAAAAAAAAAAAAGTTAAAATAAGTTACTGCAGAACTGTTGTGTGTCTCCATGAATCCAAGGTTTTGAACGAATCGGTTGAGTCATGATTCAGTGAGTCATTCATAACGATTCACTTGCCTCGCTTCTGAATGAATCAGCGATTTGAACGAATCGGTTGAATGAATGACTAAATGATTCACTCATTTGCCTCCACCTAAAGCATCAAGTATCAGTCTCATCATTATTGATACTGAGTCATATAATAAGGTGATAAATAATTATATGAATCAGTATCGATAATTGTGAATGTATTGTTACAATATTGAAGTAATAGCTGGAATATGTATTTTTGTTATGCTTGTTTTGAATTATGTATGTACATTTTGGGAAATGTATTATGTAACAGTTTCTCTTGCATTTCTTATTGAAAAGTGTCGCTCATCCTTAACTGTGTATAAGGTAGCATAATAAAGCAAAGGCGTCACCTACCCTTTGTCGGGTTTCTTTATTTGGTGAAAAGTTGCTGTGAGGACCGAAATCAATTATTGATTGATTGATATTATTTTTCCCAACATTTCTATTTGTACGTTCAAAAAATTCATCTTAAACGGTAGCTGGCTGCATTTGCAATTTTGCGGTGTAAATACATATATGGCACCTCAGCTTCATCAAACAGTCTGTAAATACACGGTATATGACACTTCAGATGCAGTCTTCTTTGATGTTGTTGAATCGATTTCATTTTAATGGCGACAACTCTACAGTTTTTTTTATAATTCTAACTTAATTCATTGAACATGGTAAACTGATGTGAAAGATTACATTTAATAGGTTCGGGGAAAAAATTATAAACAAAGTGGAGATATTCTGTTATACAGCACTCATTTCTACTTCTTTCTAGGGGAGTCACAGAGCACTTTATTTTTTAGAGTTGTTTAAATGAGAGAACATCGGGAATTGTGATGCTTTCAATTATAGTTCTTAGAAAGGAAATCAGAATCGCCAAAATTTATATCGCAGTTCACACGTCAAAAAAAACGTTTCGTAAATGTCCAATACATAAAATAGCAAATAATAATAATAATAATAGAAAATAATACAAATACGTCTAATACATACATAAAATACATAAAATGTCATTCATCAAAATCCAATTTCCTGATATTTTCTACTCTTTTTGGTGGACATCACGTTCATCAAGTTATTTAATCATCATTTTATGTTGTAAATTATGCAGCCTTTCTAAAGTATTAATAAAACGTTGGCATGTAAAGACTGACCTTGACCTTCAGCCTCCACGTTCTGCTCAAAACCCTCCTCAAAAGTGACTCATTTTCAATGTTCATATCATATATCCAGTTTCACTCATAAATACATCACATTCATTTACGAATGAACTGTCTCTTTAAGTTACACAATAGGTTTCATGCTTAACCTTCGTGTGAAGTTCCCTTGAGAAACAGAGGTGGAAAGAAAATCTCTGACCACTGAGGTGATCTGTTGGTTAAGGTGCATGGGTTTGTTTTGGATTAGTCATTCAGTAATGACTAACCAGTGGCACCTGGTGTGTGTGTGTGTGTGCGCATGTGTTTGTGTGTGTGTGTGTGTGTGTGTGTGTGTGTGTGTGAGCATTTTTGTGACAAATGAGGACCTAAATTTGTATAATGACAAGGGTATGACATAGATATTACAAGGAGAAGTGACTTTTCAGGACATTACCCCATGTCCTCACTTTTCAAAACGCTTATAAATCACAAAGAATGGAGTGTACTGAAAATCTGAAATACCACAAAGTTTCCTGTGAGGGGTAGGTTTTAGGGGTAGGGTTGGTGTAGGGCAATAGACTATATTGTTTGTACAGTATAAAAACCATTACGGCTATGGAGAGTCCCCACTTTTCACAAAAACACACCTGTGTGTGTGTGTGTGTGTATGTGGATTGTGTGTGTGTGTGTGTGCGTGTGAACTGATGTGTGTGTGTGTGTGTGTGTGTGTGTGTGTGTGTGTGTGTGGGTGTGTGGGTGTGTGTGTGTGTGTGTGTGTGTGTTAGACCTTCAAAGCTCATCCACGAAAACAGCCTTACGGGGACATCAAACAGGCTGAATAATTACTCAGTTAATTGTAAATCTTTTTTCCGTTACAACTTATAAACTTAAAAAAAAAATTTTTTCACATCAACAAACTGGATCACAAGATGCTGATGCAACATATTATAGAAATGGCAGACTCCTGCAAATAAAAAGAGGAATAAAACCGATCCATCATGTTTCGAGAGGGAAAAAGAGAAATATGAACACTAGCTTCACTGAGCAGCGACAAACTTTAGCTCTTTATGAACATCCAAAGTTATAGTTAATGAATCTGAAGTGTCTGAGCTCAAGCAGAGAAGATTTCCCTTGTATAGAAATACTTTCTTAAAATGACAACAGGAGCATATTAATTTTTCACTGTTTCCATCTCAAAACTGCACTGCTGTTTGAAATTATAGCTACTTATAGTTTGGGTTTTGCTTTTATTATAATTTTAAAAAAGAAATAAAATTGTTACTTGAAATAAAATTAACATTAAATGAAATAAAGCATTTCAAATTTTAACTTATTTTCAACTACTTTTTTTCATTTTCATTTAGTTTGACTTGATGTCTAATAACTAAAACTAAAACTGAAACAAAAATAAATAAAAACTAGACATTTTTAAAAATTTTACCAAAATAAAATGCAATTTAAACAAAAACTCAAAAGGAATTAAAAAAATATTTTTTCAAATAAATCTTTTTCCAAAATATCAATATAAAGTATCTTAATGACACTAACACAACCTGACCACATGCTGAAAGATACCAAACGCAATCACAAACCCAAATATATTTATTTATACATTTTATTTTATTTATAGGCCTAGCCTTATTTTATTTCAGCTTAGTTTGCCGTTTACCAAACTAACTGAAATAAAAATGAAAAACTACAGAGACATATTTACAAAAACAAAACTAATAAACAAAAACAAATAAAATAAAATTACAAAACCTCGCAACAAAACTTAAGTAAAATTTTTATAAAAACAAAATATAAAAAATGAAACTAATTTAAAATATTAATAACGTCTATAATATAATCTCATGACACTAAAATAACATTGACACATTCCTGCATGAATCACAAACTTCCCAGAACTAAAAGCATACAAATTGTAAACTTTGAAATAAAATTAATTATATATACACTATAAAATGCAATCTCACTACAAAATTACTAAAATTTTAACTAAAGTAAAATTAAAAGAAAAACATATAAATTAAAACTAATTCAAAATATGAACAAAATCTCAGTGACACAAGAAAAAAATGCCTTCCCAAAAATGCAGCAGGCCTGAAAGCAAATTAATGATTAATTACCGGCATTCATCAGCGAGACGCCGCCAGAGTGACAGAATCCACCTGTACCTATTCCTCTCTGAAACGAAATTAGACAAATCAAATTGTACATTTTCATATAAATCAGCGGCCGGCTGTCGCGGGTCTGTCTTGCCTTTTGCTTTCTTTCAGAGAGATTGGGGTGATGTTGCAGCACCGCAACATTTCCAGTTTGTTATAAATAGTCGCCATACATCTGGGTGATCATAACTCCAGTGTGGGTGTGTGTGTGTGTGAGAGAGATAGTGTGTGTGTGTGTGTGTGTGTGTGTGTGTGTGTGTGTGTGAGTGAGTGAGTGAGTGAGTGTGTGTGTGTGTGTGTTTAGATAGTGTGTGAGTGTAGAGTGAGTGGTTTGTGAGAGAGAGGTGTGTTGTGTGTGTTTGTTTGTGTGTGTGTGAGAGAGTGTGTGTGGTGTGTGTGAGTGAGTGAGTGAGTGAGTGAGTTTTGTTGTGTGTGGGTGGTGAGTGAGTGAGGATGAGTGTGTGAGTGTTTGTGTTTGTGGTTTGAGGTGTAAATGTGTGTGTGTGTGTGTGTGGTGTGTGAGTGAGTGTGTGTGTGTGTGTCGTGAGTGAGTGGAGTTAGTGATGTGTTGTGTGTGTGTGGTGTTGGATAGGTGTGTGAGTGTTAGTGAGTGTGTGTGTGTGTGTGTGAGAGGAGTGTGTGTGTGTGTGAGAGAGAGGTGTGTGTGTGTGTGGGTGTGTTGAGTGTATGATGAGTGTTTTGTGTTGTTTGTGTGTGTGTGTGTGTGGTGTGGGGTGTGTGTGTGTGAGTGTGTATGTGTGTGTGTGTGTGTGGTGGTGTGTGTGTGTGTGTGTGTTTGAGTGTATGAGTAGTGTGTGTGTGGTGTGGTGGGTTGTGTTGTGTTTGTTGTGTCATGAGGGGATTTCTGAATTACAATCCGCTGGTCTGCTGCCAGACTCATCCGTCAAAGAGCATCTCCTGCCATCAGCCGGCGGGAAGATCCTCGTCTTTAAGAGACTCGTTTGACTCCGGCGTGAGCGGGAATCCTAATATAAGTGGATGAAATATTCATATGCAAAACTCCAGATAACTGGCTTCTGTCTTCAGTTCGTAACATCTTAACGCATTTAATAAAATGAATTCAAAGCCCAGGCCGCAGCACACTTATGTCCCCTCTCGCTCTTTTCTTGACCAAACTGAATTTTAAACGACAAAATGAATCACTCTGCATAAGTGATCAATGATTTGTAGCTGTGATATTTGCTCTGGTACAGAGGAGCGACAAAATCAATGTTTGAAACAAATCAATTTGCATTTGCAAATGTCACAGATGTCCAGGTCAAGGTCACCAGCAGGTTAAAGGTCACCAGCGGTTTTTAGTTCAAAATAATCCTGATCTGAACAGCTTCACATTCATTTTAAGACTCATTTTTGCGTTATTATTTCTGCCGAGCCATTTGCAGACAAACAGCTTTAATAACATGAAGCAATATTAAATTAATTTAAACACATAAGACTCAATCAATCAATCACTCTCCCCATAAATAAATATTCTCCCAAGCAATTTTCAGACAAAAATTTTAGATGACATTGATACTTAAATGAAGCATTATTATTATTATTTTTTGTTGTTGTTACCGAAATTAGTTTAGTTCTCACACAAGTTATTTAAATATGGTCTTTAAGTAGTACAAACACAATAACATCATGCATTTTAAAGATTAAATCCTAAAAATAAAATAAAATTAAAAATAAAATACTATTTTGCACATATAAAAATAATTTGTTATTTTTTATTTTAATTTATTTATTTATTTTTGTTGGTTTTATGTAGCAAAAATCAAGGCAGTACAGAAAATTTTTTATTTTTCAAATTATTTGATGAAATCAACAAGAATATTGGTGGGAAAATGTCATGAAAATTAGACACAATTTAAAAAAAAATCATAATGATTCAAAAACTGCATTTATTTAAATTAATAATTTCATTTTCTAACTATAATCTAACATATCATTTTATATATTTATGACCTGGACATGTTCCTGACAGGTCTCAGATTCTTCCATAATGCATTTCTATACTTTTAATGAATCGTCATAACTCATTTTGTCTGTCATATTGTTCAACAAACGTTGAGCTTCTTTTGATTGCACTAATCATCAACACCATTCAGATTCAGTTTTAAATCATTGTACATCAAAAGTCAAATGCAAAGCTTTACAAAAGATATGGATTTGCTCTGGTCTCAGACTTTACTTGTGAATGAAATGCATTTATAATGGAAAAGAAGTTTTCCAACCGTGTGGTTTTCAGTGGTTTTTATACTTTATGGTTCCTGCATCTAACAGTGGGTTTAATGTTCTGAAGGACACCGTTTCTGTTCCACACATGCATTAACGGTCTGTACAAAACCTCCTCCATCTGAAGGCCAGCAAGTGTTAATGAAACAGACTCGTGTGTCACTGCGAGTCTTGATGCAGATCCAGACCCCGAATACCTGCAACCTTGAGCACAGACCTCAGCTGAAGCCGCCAAACAGCATTAAACAGCATTTCAGAAACACATACAGACTCGCTGGAATGCAGATGAAATATTGATACGTAAAAATCCTGCATCTCTCCCCGAGTGTCTCCTCCAGATGAATTATTTCTAGCAGCATCAAGGTCTGTTCCTGTTCCTGAGCGCATTTCACTGACCGCTGCTGATGTGTTTGGGATCATAGAAGATCTTTAACATTTTTCATGGAGCTGGAGAAATGTCTATTAAAAAGGAAGAAAAAAAAGTCTTATGTACACAACATGTATACAAACTGTCCTTGGCGAGTAAAATAAAATGAATTAAAATAAAATGTATTTAGTATTTAATTGATAAATCACAATTTAAAACAGTTAATGATAAAATTTGTATTAATTTGTATTGATTAATTAAGGAATAAAACTGATTATTAATTAAAGTTCTACAATTATTACCAATTTATTTTTGGTGAAGTAAATACTACAGAACACAAATTCAAATTTCTACTTTGATAATTGAGTCAGAGCAAGAATAAAAAAAAATGTAAATTCCATCTTAAAAACAGGCCTTGTAGAAATAAAAGTTGGCACTTATATTTTGTGACACCTGCACTTCATTTTTCTACTCAAAAGACGCATTCATACTCAACACTATCGCGCGGATTATTTAACTCATTGTGTATGTGAACCAAGTTTGGAAGGTAATAACTATAGAGTGACATATTATTTTAAAAGGATAACATGTGTAATGAACTGCACATGCTTAATAGCATGCTTTTATTTTTCTCAGTGCTACTTTGGTTCGAGTAAAGTTTACACCGTGGACTGAGTGAATCACTTGAGTATCGCTGAGTAAACCTTAAAATAATTACGTGGAAATTACTCCATCAAATCTCTAAAGGCCACGTGTAATTGATTTGTCCTTTTGCTAATTTGCATAACTTCAGTAAGATAGATTGACCTTAATTCCATACTTAAATTTGATTAAAAATTGTGGAAAAAACTGGCAAAAGTAAAATTAAGAACATTTTGATTCGATATTTTGAGTATTTCATTGCGTTGGTCCATAATGGCAGCGCGTCATAATGTTAAAATAATCAATACAATGCAATAAACACACAACAAGTTAAAATCAAACTGCCCTTGGAAATAAATAACATAAAATAACAATAATTCAGATTTAAAAAATGCAATAAAATGATTATAAATTTAAAACATTAATTTCATAAAATATACCATTATTAATCACTTGTGTTTATTGAATTAAGAAATAAATTGAATTATTACTGGGAATTTGTCATTTATATGTACATGTTTGATACTTTTTGTGACTGATGCATAAAATAATTATAAAATTAAGGATAAAACTGATTAGTAATTATTTGAAATTCTGGAGTTTGAAAATTAAAATATTTGAGTATTTTTTTGTGAGTTGGTAAGTACGGGCATCTGCAGTCATTAATTTGTAAAATAAATAAATGAAATTACCAAATTACATAACGTACACACAACAAGTAAAAATTACCCTGAGGAGTAAAATAACATGATTTAAAATAAAAATTTTTCCATAGAATAATTTCATGAATAAATTAAACATTTAAAACAATTAATTCATAAATGGTTTCACATTATTTTATTGTTAAGTTATGAATAAAACTGATTATTATTTGAAAATTTTGGGAAATATTTTTTGTGAGTGGTCACCAAAGGCAAGCCTGCAGTCCAATTTGGTAAAATTAATACATTAAAGTATAAAAAATATATAACATGATCACAGCACCCTACAAACCGAGTACAATTAAAGTAATTGACAATTAAAATGTTTTCTTTCAAAAAGCTTTATTTTTAATTAATAAATTAAAATAGTACATTAGTAATTCATAAACTTATTTTATTTATTTATTTTATAAATTATTTTATAATTTTTAGTTACAATTACTTTATTTTATACTTTAATGATTTAAACTAATAACTACATGGAAATGTGGATTATTTTATTGTGATAAGGGCATCCTGCAGTCAAATATATATATATTTACACATGCTATGAGACCTGAATGACACTGTAGTGCTGATAGCCAACGAATCCGAGTCGGACACTTGATCCAAACCTCAGCGGCCAGATGTGTAATTAGGATTGACTTTACACCGCAGGGCCCGTCGATCCTGGAGAACCGAAGTGGACCGGGCACCTGAGAGAAAACCGCGAAGCACTCGAAACACTCGCAGCTGTCAGGAAAGAGCTGCTTTTTTCGGTTCATCCAAACTGCTCGCATTCAAACGCATGATTCCCAGCACATCTCAACCTGCTTAACACTCAGCACTAAACACTGAAACACTTAAACACATTAGCAACCGCATAGCAACACCCTGGCAACCAGCCAAAACATTGTATCATCGTGATAAAGCTTTGCACGGAAAACGTGGTGCTGCATTTTGTGGCTAATTTGCCAAAGATCTTGAAGATTAAAGAACACCAATCACAGCCTTCAAAGGCCATGATTGACAGGACAGCTATCCAATCAGAAGGCTTCACCACATTTCACTGAGAACCGAAGCACCTAGTGTATAAAGTGGAGTAAATCAGCTTAGCAAACCGTATCGAATGTATTGAATAATTACTCAAATGGACGAGACTGTGTGTTTGTGGAAGACTGCGTGACCTTGCAACGTCCATCTCGCTTTTGTGGCCTACAGAACATTAATTAAATGTACAGCGGCCCTGATGAATGGTCATTACTTAATGCTTTCAGGTAATGAAAATAATGGTGTGTTGAATATGAATGTGGAGCCTCATGGAGCGCTTCGGTCAACAACATTAAATACAGACCAACCTGAGCAGGCCTTCTGAGCAGGTAACACATTTAGGCTATAATAAAAACATTGTGGGAACATCATGACTACAACTGAAGTTTTCTTGTCATGATTATAATGGTTTTAATAGTTAAAAAAAAAATTTTTTTTTTTGGTGATATTAAGTGATATAAGAATGCTATTTAAAGTTTACAAAAATGTTTCTTACTACATTCTATTAACGTCATTTTCACCCAAATATGACGGTAGGGGAAGATGGGATTGAAGGTTTTAAGAGTTAACGTAGCCGTGGCGTAATTGTTGAAAGGTTGACAAAAACTGTCACGCCTACTTTCTACAAACCTGGAGGTGTTACCAAATATAACGTCACATTTTGACGGTTCCTTGGAAATGTGGGAAGGGCCCCTGTTGGGGTGTCAGTAGTAGGGTTTGAAAAAAGTACAAAAGTAGGCGTGGCAACAGGTGCGACTCACTGTATGTTGTGAGTGGAATGTTGGGTGTTTTAATAATCTGAGAACTTATAAATGTCCTGGAGTGCTAATGGGATTGTGAAAGGGTAGAAAACGAAGGAGGGGTGCGAAGAACTGGGGTCAACACAACGGAGATAACGTGGATCAAAGATTACTAAGACGATAAACATTACTGGACGAACAGTTTGGCCTAACATCGAGAACTTCGAACAAACGGGGAGAACGGCCCGGTAGGGGCGGATCTGTGACTCGGCAGAAGTGGGGGGCGGGGTGGGTAAAGGGACGCGGCAAAAGGCTCAAAAACGTAGACGCGCAGGAACAGTGGGGCAGCGGTTGCTGATGACACATGAGAAACCACCACAAAGCCATGCGGGCTGCTTGAAGGTGTGAGACACATCGGCAGGAAAAACCGGCCACAAAAAAGAAAACGCAACGGAAACGCCAGCAGAGGACAGGCAGGGATTAGTCAGAGAAATATGCATAACCATCTTTCGAAAAAGTTCAACCACAATTTGAAAAGAGATGCATCAAATTGATCAAAAATGATGACATTTTAATAATTGACTATTATTTCAAATAAATGCTGTTCTTTTGAACTTTCTGTTCAGCTGTGAATCCTGAAAAATAAAATGCATCACCGGGGGGGGTCTTCCACCAAAAAAGGACCTGTTTTCAGCAGTGATAATATCCAGAAATGTTTCTCGAGCAGGCAGATCAGCATATATACTGATTTCTAAGATCAGGTGACCTGAAACTGAGGAAGATGCTAAAATACCCTGACATCCCAGAAATACATTACAGTTTAACAGATATTAACATAGAAAACAGCTATTATAATTTGTAATAATATTTCACAGTTTTTTCTGTCAAGGAGAAGCTGCGTGTCTCTCTCACATGCTGAAGACACTCGTCAGTGTGATGAGATCTGATGAACATCACCCACCTGCTGAAGGGAGTCTGGGCCGCTTTCAGAGAGGAGAATAATTCATAAAACTCAAAAAAAAAGAATTGTTCCCATATTCATGCCATCCCACATTACCAGCCTGCAGATACAGAAACCCTCTGATCAGTCTATGATACACCAGCTGGAGCGAGGAAATCATCACGAAAGTCACTGGCAAAACATTTAATGTAAAAAGGAAACATTTGTACAGTATGTGGCTTGCAAATGTGTTTAATCAGAAAACTAAATGCTTTAGAAAAGCCAACAATGGAGCAGTGCTGTTGTCGTAAAATAGATGTTCATTCATTGAAATAAAGCTGAAATAAAAGAAAATATTATTATTAGATAAAAAAACATAAACTTAAACTAAATAATTGGCATGTTGCAATATTTAATCAAAAAGTTGAAATGCTAAAATTACTAAAAACTAAAACTGAATCAAAATAAAGCTAAATAGAAATAAAAAAAAACTAATAAAAATTGTAAATTAAAATGAAAACTGAAAATATAAAACAAATGCTTATACAAAAAAATACTAATAAATACTATATACATTACTAAAATCACATTGCAAAGAAAGTTATTCCGCCAGTTTAGAAAACTTAGAAAAGCCAACTACAAGCATTGTTGCTCTAATTAACTTAAACACATTTATGAAACGATTAAAACTATTACAAGTCATTTTTGTTAACTGAAATAAAGACGAAATAAAAGAAAATATAAATATTAGATGAAAAACAAACTTAAAAAAACGGCAATGTCGCAATACTTATCAACAAGTTTAATGCTAAAATTACTAAAAACTAAACGGAATCCAAATAAAGCTAATAGAAAAAATTAAATAAATAAATTGTAAATTAAATAAAACTTAAATCTAAATAAATGCCTATTAAAATATAAATTATAGTATAAAAATACTATTATAAAACTATTACAAATCATTTTGTTAACTGAAATAAAGCTGAAATAAAAGAAAATATAAATATTAGATGAAAAACGTAAACAAAACAAAAAAATAACTTAAATAAATGTTGAAGTTGAAGAGCTGAAATTACTAAAACAGACAAAAATAAATTAAAGCTAGAAAAAAAACATTAACACAATTTAAAAAAAGTTATGTTATTTGTAAAGTTATGTAGAAAAAAAACATAAAATTAGCAAAACATAAACTAAAAATAAATAAAAGCTAATTCAAAATTGAAACAATGTGTATAATGAAAAGCGCTAAATAAATAAATCCGACTTGACTCTAATAAAAATATCCTGCCCGCTGCCAGATTATCACGGCGTTAGTTGTCATCTGATCAGAGCCTCGCTAGGCCATAATGAATGACTGTAATTAAGTTAAGTGCGACAGCGAGCACTAATTGATCACCAGGTGCTGCCGCCGCAGATAGAGTTACAGTTTGAAGAGCCCAACCGCGAGGAAGGACACGTTTCTCCAGCATTTTTGAGACGCTCCGGCCGTAACCTTCCCCTTCTGCGTTCACATCTGGATTCCCTCGATGGATGCGAACTCTTCTCAGATCACTGGCTTCACTTCGAAACGCTCCCAGTTTTTTCCTGGTTAGCGCAGAGGCAGAAAGATCAGATGTGCGCTGTCTTAAAGGGGTCATAGGATGCCCATTTTCCACAAGTTGATATGATTATTTAGGGTCTTAATGAAAGTCTGTAACATAGTTTGGTTAAAATGTCTCAATGGTAGTGTAAAAAACGTCTCGGGTTACTTATGTAACCATGGTTCCCTGAGGGGAACGAGACACTGCGTCCTCTAGGGGTCGCTATGGGGAACGCCTCGTCGTGACCCGTGTCTGAAGCCTACATTGAAAAAAAACACCAACTTGTTTGGCCGGCGACAGCCATGACGTCACTACCGCCACGACTAGTACAAAATAGGCGCCGGTAACGCACATCATCACTTCTTCGTCTGAATCTTGTGTCCGCAGCATGGCACAAAAAAATAGAGGATGCAGTGTCTCGTTCCCCTCAGGGAACAATGGTTACATAAGTAACCCGAGACGTTCCCTCTCATGGGAACTTCAAACTGTGTCCTCTAGGAGTCGCTATGGGGAACGGTATACCCACGTCGCCATGCTGAGGGGAGTGCAAGGCAGAACCATGGCGAGCCACTAAGTACTAACTACACCATACCGCTATGGGAGTTGCCCCTGTCCTGCACTTAGACGGCTTTCAGTGACATTACTCCCTGCGGCCAGAAGCTTAGGCTGCCAAGGGACATTACTAGAGGCTCACAGTGTGCAGGTCCCACCGGGACATGATTGGTAGTAGAACCCAGGCTACCAATAGTCCACCACAGGAATCAGTCTCTCGAGACTAACCTCCGGTGTAATGAGGGCGGCTGGCTCAGTGCCCAGAACTGCGGGACTGCAGGGGCCACCGTACCAGCTGTGCCAAAAAAAAAAAAGCCTCCTCAGAGGTGGCGCCAGGGCCTAGAATCATGAAGGATTCCTTTACGGGAATACGACCAAGAGCCTACTTATTGGATCAATTATTAGTCTTGGCCTGTCACTCAGGGCTACCTCACTTACAGAAGGACCTGTCTCAAGAGGCCTGTAGTGGAAACACCCTGTCAGAGTAGGTATTCGAGGATACCGTGAGGAGTGGGTCCCAGGCGGAAACGGGGTTTTAGACCACTCAGAAAGAGAACGAAGCTGTGCGCGTAACTCTTACCATATAGGATTTTAGAGAAGTGGGCAAAGTAGAACGTGCGCACTTACCACTTTCGTGGACTTTTAGAAAAGTGGGCAAAGATACCGTACCCACTTACCACCATGTGGATTTTAGAAAGTCCATATGTAGATGGATACAACCGTTCCAGGGGGTTCTCGTGGCACTTCTGGAGGGCAGCCTATAGATGGAGCTCTGAGTAGTCATCAGTCTCACCTACGGCTATCACGCTGGCGTGGCTAGCCGCGAACCTGTAGCTGAGGGAGCAGACATCCGTTCAACGGGAGCTCGACCTACAGCACGTTCCATTGGTGGAACGGCTAGCAGTTATCAGCTGGGGGAGCAACACGCCCAGTTCTCACCGAGAAGGGGACTCGACCCGCAGCATGTTCCAGCTAGCGGAACCAGCTAGTAATAATCTCGGCGTGGGAACCCACGCCTGGTCTTCAGACGCCCAGGGGGCTCGACCCTTGCTAATGCCGGGTTTTCCCCGGCTGGCAGTAGCTCATTCTAGCTGGGGGAGCCCAACCCACCTCTCACCGAGAGGGGGGGCCCCCAACCAGCAGCCTGATTAAAAACCAGAGGGGTAGCATACTGCAGGCTAGCCACATCGCCAGCGCATCAGGGAGGCGGAGGACGGCCCAAACCTACTGATGCAGCTGGTACGAGGTCTTTCTGGAAGACAGCGAGCTCAAGCCTCTCATTGACAGAGGCACCTCCGTTTTTCCTCACTGAGGAATAACGTTGCTCATTCCAGGTAACCCTTTTATAAAGGGGAGCACTGCTCAATATTACCATGAGGACAGCCCATGGAGCGAGGGATTCAACTCCTCGGAGAGGATCCTGCTCGTCAGACGACACCCTCTTAGTACCCCTTGATATCGAGGGGGGCAGTGCCTTCTGAGTGCGTCGCCTCAGCAAGAAGGAGTATGCCGGTGGCCAGGAAGCCCCTCGGGGTGACCAGGCACTGTAGCCCCGTCCGGGTGCCTTGCAGCGTAGCACCGGGGGCCTGATGTTCACGAAGGCTCCCGCAAAAGCCCGTGTTCGGCCGCATGATCCAGGAGGTATGAAGCCGAAGCCCGGCTTTTCTTACCGTCTGGATGTATGTCGACGAGTGACACGCCTACTGCAAGTAGAGCACCTGGCTTCTGAGCCCAGCAACGGCACCTCATTGAGGGCGTCTAGCAAGGGACAAACCCGCACAGGTCCCGGGAAACACTGCAAGGAACTATAGATGGTTACACACACACAGCCATCTCGGCCTGTCCTCGATATACAGATATCATGATATTTGGATCGTACTCACCCCCATGACCTCTGAGCTGGAGCTCTGCTCCGAGGATCTTTCTGACCGGATCATCCGCTGCAGGTAACTTTATACATTTTTTACACATGACCACCTCAGTCTCTCATTAGTATACATGCTCTCATGATATATGGATCATACTCACCCACCACGAGGCTTGTTGCCGGAGCTCTGTCCGGGGATTTTTTGACCGGACCAACAGTCAGGCGGTTACTATGATCTGGTCATGGAACCACCAAAAACATCATGGGCCCAGTAGGAGACTGCTTGAAATTATTTTACAGCTAACCTCGGTCAGCTGGAGATGGTGGTCATAGAAAAGGGAATTGGAAAGAAGGGGAGGACAGGGTAGATGTTGCACCCCCTGCGGGAGAGAGTGAATACCTAGGTATTACTCTGACCCGGACGAAAGCGCTGGTGCCTTGCCCAGGTCTCACCCCTCGGGTTTCGCCTGCCTCCCTTCGACCCACGATACTTCCTACCCCCACCCACAGGTGGAGGCGGGGCGCGAGTCGCGACACTAGCCCTCTGTGCCCGTCGATGACCCTCAGACCGAGACGGGCCAGGACCCCTGGTTTGTTCGGGCTCAGACCTGGGCCTTTCTGGTATGAAGGACTTGAATGCTGCTGAGCGCGACTTTGCCTCCCTGAACTTTTCGACGACCGTCTCAATGGAGGTACCAAAAAGTTCAGAGGGTGAACCCGGGGCATCGAGAAGAAAGCCCCTTTTTTTCTTCCCGATGTCCGCCAAGTTCACCCACAACTGCCGCTCCGTCGCCACCATAGCAGCCATCGCTCTGCCCATGGCCGAGGCTGCCCGCTTAGTAGCCCGGAGGGCCAAGTCTGTGGTGCGCCGCAGCTCAGCCGTTTCGCCAGCGGAAAAGGCCGTTTCGCGCATTGACTCGGTGTTCGCATACTCGTATGCTGAAACCGGTATACGCGTGAGAAAAATGGCCTTTCCCATTCCTTCTCGATCTCAGTGTGGAGATCAGGAAGGAAAGGAAGGCTCACCTGAGCTGGAGGTGTATGGCCAGAGAGATAACGTTCGTCGAGGCGATCTCGCGACGTCACCGCCTTGGCCCGTTTCCACGGTAATTCGAGCCTTGCCGTGGCCCAATCCCTATTACCTCTAACAGCTCATCATACACAGGGCAGGTGGATTGGGAAAGCTCAGCCTCAGCTTCTTCACTCTCCACATTTATTTCCTGCTCTTGTTGGGCTGGGCCCAACTGAGCACTGGAAAAAATTTATAAATTTTTTTTTTATTTTTTTTTTTTTTTTTTTGTTCCGAGATCCCCACGAGCTCATTCTCCTCCGTGCTTCAGCAGCGGCGAACCGCTGGAACCATGGTGTCCCTCTCCCCTCGAAAGAGAGACAAACAGAACGGAGCTGCTTCAGAAAAAATCTCTCACCGTGCACACAGATTGCCCCCTCGAGGACATCGCGTGCGTGCTCCTCGCCCAAACAAACAACGCATAGCTCGTGTGAATCATCGGGTGTCAGAAAACCGCTCACACGGATGTACACACTTTCTATACGCTCCGCTAGTGCTCGCCATAGTATGAAAAGAAATACTCTTACTTTGCTTTAGGAATGCACGCTTCAAACAGAACGGTCAATGAAGACGAAGAAGATGTATGATGTGCGCTAACCGCGCCTATTTGTACTATTTTGCGACGGTATTGACGTCTGCGGTCGCCCGGCCAACAAGTTTGGGTTTTTTCAATGTCGGCTTCAACCGTGTCACGACGAGGCGTTCCCCATAGCGACCCCTAGAGGACGCAGTTCGAAGTTCCACGAAAGGAAACACCTTTTTTACCCTGTCAAAAACATCTCTTTTCAGATCAAGCTGTTTTTGTGGCATTTTCCTTTAAATGTTAATTAGCTATGCTGACCCCGCCCCTCTCTTCCTAGCTGTTCTCAGAGAGACTGTTTACTTCAGGCCGCATTCATCGTGAAACTTGCTAATTAACACATCATTAGGAAAGGCGATTTGCAAACATTCATAAAAGATCCTTATACTCACTTCTTCTGTAGGTGAAACTGGATCACAAATTATTCGCGCGAACATAGACTCATTTATGTAGATCGGGGACGCATTCCCTTCAAAAACAAAAATAATCCACTGCCTCTTCAGCGGCTCAGATGTCGGGAGTAAATGACGACTGCTGTTCGTTATTACATCCAACAACAGAACACCTAAATCGCTTAGGAGACATTCTTGTCTAAATCTGCTCCAGCTTCGAAACAATGGCGGACTGATGACGCTCACTGAGGCGGAGCTAAGTTACTACGCCATCCAGTCCCGTGGGGGTTCATGAAACACTACGTCAATCAACTATCCGTGGGACTGAAAGTTCAATGCAAACGAGATATCGTCTTTTAAAATTCTGGCAGTTTAATGCCTACAGAAACGGCTGGTACGGACTACAGCTAGTTACTTCCCGGGTTCGTGACGTCACAAACCCAGATAAACCCAGCCCCCGGGAAAAGGCAGCAAAGGGGACGAGGCCATGCTGCGCTGCTTTAGAGAAGAGGAATAGAAAACTAGAGGTGCACGTAAAAATCTGTTCATATATGAATCGTGATTCTGTCTTTTAACTATTCTAATGGATTCACAAGATTCAAAATCAATGTTCTAATGCAGCGGTTCTTAATACTGTTCCTCGCGTTCCCTGCTCTACACATGCTCTGCATCTCTCTCTCCCTCTCTCTCTCTCTTCACCAGCTCCAACTGAACTGTTCAAATTTACCTTTTTTCACATAGCTATGAGAAGCGTTATACATGGACGCGCATGCGGTTGCTGTACTGTATTAAAGCTTTAATCAGGATAAAACCATATATTAAAAGCTAACATAAGCAGTAGCATTTACAAATAACAGCGTATCTACAAGTATGAGACAACAACAAACAAAAACATAGGCCTACCATTAAAAGCCATGTTTGCACAGGTTCTGCAGGATCCTCTTCAATAATATCTTCTGCTTCTCAATCGAGCTCAAACTGATAAGCGATATTAACGATGCAGTTGTTTACAATACAACCGGAGCACATGCCTCTATGTTGAGGGGCGGGACGTTTAGACTCGCGCTAGAGGTGGTTTATCCAATCACAACACACTGGGCTGGCTAACCAATCAGAGCCCATCGCCTATTTCTGAGGGCGGTGCTTCATAAAAAAAGGAAAAGATCAGCCCGTTTTTCAGAGAAGGGACAGAGCAGTGTGGAATAAAGGTAAATTATGTGAAAAATAATGCGGTTTTTTTAAACGAAGCATTAACACATGTTAGACTGCACCCCATAAACACAATCAAGCCTAGAAAACAACAACTGAACCACCCCTTTAACAAAAAAACACTGGGTGGATTTGTATAATTATATTGTGGTTGTGTACACACACTGCCAACACACATTTCAGTTAAAACTACTTGTAAAAGTGCATGTAGCATTATATGACCCCTTTAACACACACACACACACCACCACACAACACACACACACAGGGCCACCTTGCAGAAGATGAATGAGTGTTGTCAGTAAATGCATGCAGGGCGACTTCACACCGGGAAAATAAGGGCATTATCTCCCTCAGAAGTCCTGACGATGCAAAACCACACAGCAACCTCATTAAACACCGCGTGGAAACGAATCTCTCATTTTCTGTGTCATTTTTCCAATTTTAATGGTATCAAATAAACATCTGTATTATCTGAGCACAACATACACCTCGATGAGTAACTGTGCATTTTCATCGCTCTATACGCCTCATATCGATGTCGACACACAAAAAACAACATTATTCTTTAGAATTGTTTATAAGAAGCCCAAACTGTTTTAGGAGAGCTCTTTGAAATAAGATTAGAACAGAGTCAAAAGTTTTCCACTATATTCAAAGTCTCCTGAAAGTCATATATTTTGTTTTGTTCCTCAAAACAGAAACTCTCAAATCTCTTTTGCATTTCCACATTCAAAATATGCAAGACATGACATCAGCCGTCTATTCATATTCTCAACAAATATTCTGTCGGAGTTATTCTGACTGATTTTTTATTTCACATTTGAGTAAATGACTAACATTGAACTAACCCTCGGGCATGTTAATTAAACATGTCAATTAATTAATTGGTCTATGTGTGTTGATTTGTTAATGTTAAACACATACATCATGAATATACCCAATGAGTTAAGCTTAGACTATAAAGTTATCAAGACTGCAAAAAGCATAAAAAGTCAAGTTTATTCTGTTTATTCTAAAATACATTTTGCATTCTATAACGTATGACGAGCGATATATCTAATCTACTAAAAGCACCACTATTTCTTTGTATAATAAATTTTTTATGTAAATAATATATAAATGTTTCTATATATTGATTCTACTTACTATTTAAAATAAATATATTACATAATACATTAAATTAATAAGATCATGTTTCTATAATGTTTGATAATAATTTTAAAAAATAAATACAAATTAGTACAAAAATAGAAATATAAATGAATAAAAAATATATACTTTAAATAGCAAAAAATACTCATTTTAATAACCTATCATAATCACCAATATGTCCTTTATAATACAATGTTATACCAATATTATATTTACGAATAAATAAATATAATAAATAAACTGTATCAATTAAATAGTCATAAAATATTTTTTTAATAACATCAATCACTGATATTTATTAGAAAAGTTATAATAATATTACATATGTACACAAAAACTAAATATAATACATCCCAATATAAATAATATCATAAAATATTGTGTTTTATTTAACCTTATTGTAACTCTGAGGAGTTGTGTATTATAAGTTGAAAACCTGTGTGCTCTTCCTTATGTTTTTGTGGATTTTTTTTCAGTAGTCAGTGTAACATTATAAATGCCTTTGCTTTCACTTTTGATCAATTCATTGCGTCCTGGCTGAATAAAGGCATTAATTTAATTAAAAACGGACCGCAAACTTTGGAATAGCAGTATTATAAATCCCATGACATTTACTAACATTTACCAACTGTGCCCATGAACAAAGATGGCCACAGACAGAAATGTCCCAATGTTACAGATCTCCTTTGTCTCCGACCCTGCTAAGCCCCGCCCCCTCTCCTCATCCTCTTACGTCATTGGTTACAGTGTGTTGAGTGACAGTGTGTTGGTGGCCTATTCCTCCCACACTCTCTCACACTCCCTCTCCCCGTTCTCTCACTCTAATCCTTTTCCGAGCGTATCACATTACGCTATTCTTCCCTTTAATACACGTTAATAGCACCGATATCTCCCGCCGTCTCCTCTGCCAACACACACACTCTCAAAGCTGAACAAAGCTGCTTTACCTCAGCGGAGTGAGTGTTCAGTGCAGCGGATTCCTCCCACACGCCTCATAATGGCTCCACGTGCTTCAGACAAACACTTGAGGGGTTTGGTCCAGTTTTCTCAGGTGTGTTCTTGAGGCTCGAAGTGAGTCAGTGCGACCAGATCTCCGACAGAAAACAAGCAAACAAACTGTTTGAAGGCGAGAGGAGGTGCTTCATGCATTATTCAGCGCTGCCGGCTCTAAACTTCAGTCTTTGGGGGATTGTCTGACATCCCAGATGAATAATTAAGCTCTGACCTTTTATCCTCATTATAGGTGATGTGGGAGGGAGATTTTCCTCCCGAGAGCGGCCGAAGCCTAGACAAGCTGTCAGGAACGGCACTGGAATCAAACGCCTCGTGTTGCAGAGCCTCGGATGCGTCTACGACACCCAAACGAGAGATTCGCACACGATTACATGTGTTACGTGAGGTATCGAATTTGGGTTTGTTCAGGAAACACAATGGGCATAATTCTAGCTCTGTTCCAAATACTAGTGAGCTTCTAAACAATAAAAATAAAAAGTGGTTGGAGGGATAACGTTGTCAAAAGAAGGAATTTTAGAAGGCTCACTATATATATTTCCAGGGATGTTACTGAGTAAAAATTAACAAATGGTGAAAAAAAGTCAAATTCACATTATTTTTCTACAATGGCACTTGAAGTGATAATGAAATGTGATGCTGGAGCACAAAAGCAGTCTTAAGTCGCTGGGGTATATTTGTAGCAATAGCCAAAAATACATATTATATTTTTTAAGTAAAGATCATGTTCCATGAAGATATTTTGTAAATTTCCTACCGTAAATATATTAAAACTTAATGTTTGATTAGTAATATGCATTGCTAAGAACTTCATTTGAACAACTTTAAAGATGATTTTCTCAATATTTAGATTGTTTTGCACCCTCAGATTCCAGATTTTCAAATAGTTGTATCTCGACCAAATATTGGTGTTTCCCGACCTAACGAACCATCAGGCTCTGAAGCTTATTTATTCATCTTTCAGATTATGTATAAATCTCAATTTCGAAAAATTTACTCCTTATACTGTTTTGTGATCCAGGTCCAAATTACAACATTCAATATTAAAAAACATCTAAAACATATGTGCAAAAAAAAAAATTATGAATTAATTAAATAAAATTAAATTAAAAAATAAAGTTAAACAATACTTGTGAATCTAAAGACGTTCAAAAATATAATAATAAAAATATTAATTTATTAAATCTAAAAACCAGATTTACAAAAATAAAGTAATAATAAAAATATCTAAAAATAATAATTTTTAAATCCAAAATACATTTTACAAAACAATTCATAATCTATAATTTATAAAATATGAAATTTTATCATAAAAAATAATATACATCTTATTTTAAATTTAAAGATAGTTACAAAAATATTAAGAAAGAATATCATATCATATAATCTGATTATAGATGATGTTGGATTATTTGATTAGAGCAATCATAATTTTAAAGAGAATAATAAACACACTTTTAGTACATTTTCTTTCCATTACAGCACAGACGTGTGTTGCTGTAGGAGCTCTAATGCTCGTTCTATAGACTCTGAAAGGCTGTTTTATCTGTTGATTCAGTTACGTTGATGTGAGTGGGAGGGTTATCCGACTCGGCGATGAGCTCATGAAGAGAGCACAGAGATTCCACGCCTGAAACACGGTCTCATTTTAAGGCAGAGTGTATTTATAGCCGTCAGAGAAATAATTAATTGTGATCAGAGTGGAGAATGTACACAAACACAACAGCTGTGCTGGATTAGAACAAACCCTGTGCTGCTCTGCTGCTTCTCCACTCATCTTTCTCCTCTCTCTCGGTCTGTGTGACGGGAGGAGGATGCTTCTTTGAAGTGTGTTTGTCATGCTGCGCTGTGCTGCTGCTCTCCAGTGGCTCGTTCCACAGCAGAAGCCTTGTATGTGTCGCACGACACACCTGGACCTCACGTATCTCACCAAACACAACACTACTGAACCCTCAGAGAACAGCACAACTCTCTAAACTAATATAAGCTCTAGAAGCAGTTCAGTAACACCAGCGATTTGACTGCATTCTATCAGATGAGAAACTTGAACTGATTTGCATGTGCACTCACACTGATTAATGACACTCTTGCCTTCTGTAGTGCTACTTTATAGCTAAATCAAGTTTGTTTCATAATTGATGAATATTGCAACATCGAGCACTGTTATTGAACTGAACTGAATCAACATTTAACTGAATTGAGCTTAATATTGACACTATTGCCTTCTGTGGAGATGATTATAACTGAATCAAATTTATTAATTAACTAATTGAATCAACTGAGTCAATACTGAACTGAATTGAGTTGAATAATGACACTGTTGTCTTCTTTAGATGCTCAATCGTTTCATAATTGACAAATTTTTCAACATCGACACTGTAATTGAACTGAACTGAATCAACATTAAACTTAATTTTCAGCTGAATAACGACACTATTGTCTTCTGTAGAGCTGTTTTAGAGGTGAATCTAATTTATTTCATAATTGGTTAACTTTACACAGCTAATGAACTGAATTGAATCAAATTAATCAACTCTGAAATGAATTGAGCCGAATAATGACACTGTTGTCTTCCGTAGAGAAGACCCAGTTATTGAAATGAATTCAGTCAACTGAACTGAATTGAGCTGAATATTGACACTATTGCCTTCTGTAGAAATGCATATAGCTAAATCAAATTAATTTCATAATTGATTAATTATGCAATATCGATTTATGATATTTGACTGCAAATAGAGACTTTCTGAACAGTAAAAAGCAGTCTAGACATGTATTCATACCAGAAACAGATTCCAGAAAATATTCTGTTATTTATTAACAGATTCATGCAGAATCTGAGCCGATACCGGAGCACAAACACTCATGAAAGTGCAAAATGATTTCATATCCCTACAGTGAACTGAACAGACAGGTCCATTCTCTTTATCTAAATGTTTGATAGCTTTTTGTTGAGCTGAAATAGACCCATATAGAAATAAGAAGCTTTTCAGCTGAAAGCCCAGGCCTCCTTCCAGAATCACAGCTCTCTGCCGTTCTCATTCAGCTCAGTAATGCACACGGGCCAAGCACTCGTCTCTTCGGTGCAAATTCGACAGAATTTGACTATCAAACCTGATTAAAGTTGCATTCAAACGGAGGAAAGTCTTTCATCTTGATTAAACTCAAATTCAGGGCAATACACTGCACTGAAGAAAGTGAATCTGTATTGAGAATCAATACATGAATACAAGACTGATTGCTCCCCATATTTAACTAAAGGAATTAAGATTATGCAATGAAGAAACACACGACCATATGAGCATATGAACAATCAATGTCAATGTAAACAACAATGCAAGCTATTGAACGGACTGTAGTTGCATCGTTTAAGTAACTTTAATGCAAGCAAAATGTGCACCATTTAAAGGAATAGTTCACCCAAAAATGACAAATCTGTTCATTTACTCGCCCCTCATGCCATCCAAACCTGTATGCACTTATTTCTTCTGCTGAATACAGAAGAAAATATTTTCCAGACAGAACAGTTGCTGGCTCCCTTTGACTTCAATAGTAGTTTTTGTTCATACTATGGAAGTCAATGGGACCCGGAGCGGTTTAGCTACCAACATTCTTCAAAACATCTCATTTGTGTTTCACACAAGAAAGAAAGTCATACGGGTCTGAAACGACATAAGGGTGAGTACAATGCAAAAATGATTTTCTTACTTAGTAATTTTATCTTGTTTTCCAAAACAAATACTAACATTCTTATCTCATGAATCATGCGAAATGAATCTGCTTTCTGAAAAATGTTTTAAAATGGAGTTTTCGCTTAACATATATATATGTGCCAATGGGGTCAGAAATATAAACTTAATTTCAAATGGAAAATAAGATATCTTTCTAACCCCATTGGCAGATTTTTTTTTTTTCTTATTTTAAGAATAAATTCACTTACTTTGTACAAATTTTTCAGAAAACAAGATTTAATATCTTAAATCATCAATGCATCTTGATTTAAGAATGTTTCGATAAAAGAGATACAATATAAAAATACAGATTTTTCATTTTTGAGTGGACTGTGCCTTTAAGATTCCCATTGCACACACAGATGTAAATTTAAACACTTGTGCAAGTTCTCATGCATGTTGTCATATTTCTGTCACGTGGTTCCTCACAAACAGTCTGCATTCAGCTCTCCCGCGGAGTCTGGAGCGGATCTCTCCGCAGGTCTGTGGGAACGCAGCGGACGGCGGAGCCATCTGGAGTGTGACTGTATGTTCCTGCCTGCTGGTATCACGCCAGCACTGAGACTCTCCGCGCTAACACACGCCACCTCACGCAACCAGCGCAGCCCGTGTGCGTCAGACCCCGAGGTACAGCAGCGGCTCCAGCCCACCTCACGCTAGCAGCAGAGTGACCAAACAACCAGAGAGAACATGGACTGAGACGTTCAGATCTTTCAGATGAGACCAATGAAGCCCGCTTCTGTCACGGGATTAAAAAATGTAAAAAGGTCATCGTGACAATTTTTCTGAGAGTTTTTTCTCTCAAGTTTATATCTCGCAATTCTGACTTTAAATCTCACAATTCAGATATTTTCTCACAATTGCAAGTTTATATCTTACACTTCTGACGTTTTCCTCACAATTGCGAGTTTGCATCTCACAATTCAAAGTGCATATCTCGTAATTCAAGTAGATTGTCTCACAATTCTGACTTTTGTTTTTCATGAATTCTGACTTTTTTCTCACAATTGTGAGTTCATATTTTCACATTCTGATAGATCGTGCGATCTGAACTTTTGCTCTTCTCACCGATGTTTGAGTTCACTCGTCACAATTCTTACTTTATATCTTGTAGTTCTAAGTTTATATCCTGCAATTCTGACAATTTCTTAGAATTGCAAGTTCATATCTCACAATTCTGACTTTAAATCTCACAATTCGGATATTTTCTCACAACTGGAAGTTTATATCTCACACTTCTGACTGTTTCTCACAATTGCGAGTTTGTATCTCACAATTCAAAGTTTATATCTTCTAATTCTGAGTTTATGTCTCACAATTTTTTTATGCCATTTCGATTTTTCTAACATTGGAGTCTATCTCACAATTCTGAATATATCTTGCAATTCTGACTTTTTTTCTCACAATTTTGAGTTAATATCTCACAATTCTTACTTTATATCCTGCATATCCTTCTAAGAATTGCAAGTTTATATCTCACACTTCTGATTTTTTTCTCCTCACAATTGCAAGTTTGTATAGCACAATTCAAAATGTATATCTTGTAATTCTGAGTTTGCCTCACAATTCTGACTTTTTTCATGCATTTCTGACTTTTTTCTCACAATTGTGAGTTCATATTTCACAATTCTGACAATATCTTGCAATTCTAAGTTTATATCTCGCAATTCTGACTTTAAACCTTGCAATTCTGAATTGTGACATATAAACTTCTGAGATAATAAGTTGCAATTCCCTTTTTTATCCCGTGGCGGAAACAAGCTTCCATAGAGATCTCAGCAATGTCTCAAACTATCAAATTTACCAAGATACTAAAATCTGCAATCAAAAGTTAACGATCATCACCAAATGATGATCTGAGCAGCATGCCACATTATGTTTTACATTTAACTCTCAGCTTTTGAGCTCTCTGAAAATCTACAGCCACATTTATTGCTATTTTTATGCATCTCCAAATGCATTTTAGGAGAAACTGACACAAAAGTGAGAACTTCATTAAGTCTCCGGAGGCATTAAAGAGAAACCTCTGAGCAATGCATTTTATACACGCACTCGCTGCTGGTTTTGCTGATTTTTCTTTCATTCTGGATACATGATATATAGTCCTGACAGGAGCATTTTCAAAGTCTGAATATAAATCACAGCCTCGTCAGAGAAGGACAGATAGCGACCTGACTGACCACCGACGGAGCCTGACAGCATCATTTGTCATATTTCTCACACCGATGTCACGACTGTCACTTTTATACAGCACAAGCTCAGCTTTGCAATGTAAATCAAAGCATCCTTGAATTAATGTGACGCGTTCAGAAATGAGGAGAAAAATGACAAAAAGAATGAAGGGCATGTGTCATGGAGAAACCAGAAACTGGGATGGGTTTTATAAATCAAAAAGTGCTGTCAAGCTCTGACCTCAAAATACAAGGATTTAATCAGAGGCTGACATTTTCTAGACTATATCAAAACACTGCAATTCCAATATTTTGGAGAAAGGACCGTTTTGGGTCCCATTGACATCCATAGTATGTTTTGTTCATGCTATGGAAGTCAATGGGACCTGAAACCCTTTGGTTTCAACTTCAAAACATCTCCTTTTGTGTTCTACACAATAGATAATGTCATGCGGATTTGAAACGACTAACTCGGACCTCAAAATACAAGAATTTTCTGTTAGACTATATATCAAAATATAGCAATTCAATCCATCTGAACTGAATTGCACAACATTAAAAAAGTAAAAACAGCACATCTGCATCAATGTCCAAAAACAGTGTGAATTATAGAGCACATATGCATGTCAAAATCCTTCTATCTTACCAATCAAACTTGCATCTGAAGCCCATTCGTGGCTCAAAACTCAAATTAATGACTTGCCAACTGATTTAAAGTGTCTCATACATGTTGACCTACCATAAGCCTTCAGTAGCTGTATTTTCCAATAGTAAAATCACTTAGGCATGCATAATTGCTTTATCTCAGCGTGTGATCTTCATGGAAGAAGTGACATTATTTGTGCACGAACAGAATCCAGTTAGAGCCGCACCTGCTGTTCTGTTCATGCCACTTTTCATGCATTAAAAACTGAAATTATGGAGATCGCCAGCTTTGAGGAGACAACTGTAAAAATACCCATACTGGAATGAATTAAAGCTCAATGGACTATCAGCACTTCTGGTGACCCTTAGGAAAAGTTTACCATGGTTACTATACTATAGTGTGGTATAGTTAGCCGACTACTTACTGTTACCATTGCACAATCATACATCATCATGCAATCTCTCTCAAACAGCGTCTACCACAGTTTTACAGTGAGATAGTAAAAATCAGTATGGTATTTTGGCGACAGCGTATGGTTACCATCTTTCAAGAAGCAACTCTTTCAGGTTCCCAGCCTCTGGGCAACACCTTCTCATACAAGTTGATGTTCGTGCAATGAATGCATTCGTGCGGGAGAACAATAAACTATCGGAACCGACCTGTGCAGACGATGATGGTGATAACGAGGATGATTCGGGCTGAGATCAGATCATTTCAGCACCACGGAAAGCGCGATGCAACATCCAGTTGGACTGTGTTTGAGATCCTCCTGTTGCCCGATCCGGATCCGCTTCGGTTCGGTCCGCTGGAATGATGCGTGCCTGATAGATATTTCCTTTGTGCGTGTCTGTGCAGAGAAGCTGCGAACTGTTAACGCGTCTGCGGTGCGTGAAAGTGTCGGCAGGTTGAGCTCTGTGTGAGGAAGAGGAGGATCGCAACTCAAACTCACAGCACAGGCGAAGGAGCGCAGGATGCGCCGCCTCTTTCAAGCACGAGAGAGAGAGAGAGAGAGAGAGAGAGCTGTGTTTCAGTGTGGTAACTAGGTTCACTCACTGCACGAGCGAATCTGGAAAGTAAGAAAGTGTTCTTAAGGACAACTGGGTTTTTCTTTTTCTTTTTTGCATTTATGACAATTCGGCATGACAGAATTGTGCAGGATTTACATTGAAACAATTTTCACTCAGTAAATTGTAAATTTAAACTGTAACTGTAAATTTAACTAATTAAGTTAAAATCATTTTACAGTCAAGTATTTATTCTTTACTGTAAATGCAACAGTTATATTAAAAATGCAGGTAAATGCATTACAAGATGACATTTTGTGACTGTAAACTGCATTTGTCTTAAATTACATAACATAAAAAACTGGTTTTTACTACAGGTTTTTAAAGCAGAATTTTAATTTTTATTATTTAATTTTGCATTGAAGAAAGTAATTAATTTTTAGGACCATTAGGATTTTTGCATTGTGACATTTACCACAATTCAGCACGTTCACTGTACACTGAAAAAAAAATTGGTGTAGGATTTACTTTGCAACAATTTTTACTCAGAAATTGCTAGTAAATTTCAAATAATTACAAAGAAACGGCAGGTAACAATACATTAAACTTGACATTTTGAAGTGAAAGATAGTAGGCCTATTTATTTTATTTACAAGAAAAAAATATATTTTTTTACATTAGGCTAAGTCTATATCATCTTTAATGTAAATGCAAAATAATAATAGTATGACATTTTGAAACTGTCACCCTTTACAGCACCTAAACTGCGTTGCCATTTAATTATATGTTAAAATAATATAAACATAATATATAAATAATTTTACTGAATGTATTCTAGGTTTTTATAAAATAAATAAAGTCCAAAAATTATATTAAAAAGTACAAATATTTAAATAAACAAATACATAACCAAATACTCCTTGTGCCACAAATCATAATGTTTTATGAGAATGAGATCACATACATTGCCGAATCATGCAAATCTGAGCTTTTTTACTTCATTTCTCATATTAACTGCATTTCTCCTGATGACCTACAGCTCTTGCACATGTCTCTATCTGACATAATCCGGCAGTGTTTCATGGAGCGCTCTCCTTCAAGCTGATGATCTGTATCAGGTGTGTTAAATAAGGAAGACATCAGAAATGTGCAGCGCCGTGGAGCCAATAAATAACTGAGCACTTATTTTACATGTTTCATTCTTATGTGCATTATGAATGTGCACAAATATCAGATTAAATCACTATACTTACAGGTTTTAAGAGTTAAAGTATTGGCTATAAGTTCTGAAACAGATACAGAAGGGATTATTATAACTCATGTTTTGTTGTTTATCGTGTTTGTGTGTGTGTGTGTGTGTGTGTGAGAGTGTGTGAGAGAGGGAGAGTGTGTGGGTGAGTTGTGGAGAGAGCGGGAAGTGTGGTGGGTGTGGAGAGAGAGAGGGAGAGTTTGTGTGTATGATGTGTGTGTGATAAGAGAAGAGAAGAGAAGAGAGAGAGTGTGTGTGTATGTGGTTTGTTAGAGAGAGGAGAAATGTTGTGGTGTGGTGGAGAGATAGAAGAGAGGGAGGGAGCGTGTGTGTGTGAGAGAGAGAGAGGGAGAGTGTGTGTGTGTGTGTGTGAGAGAGAGGGAGAGTGTGTATGTGTGTGAGAGAGAGAGAGGGAGAGTGTGTATGTGTGAGAGAGAGAGAGGCAGAGTGTGTGGGGTGTGTGTAGAGAGAGGAGAGAGTGTTGTGGTGTGTGTGGTGTGTGTGGTGAGAGAAGGGATGTGTGGGAGGGAGGGAGAGAGAGAGAGAGAAGGAGAGTGTGTGTGTGAGAGAGAGAGGGAGAGTGTGTGGTGTGTGTGTGAAGAGAGAGAGTGAGAGTGTGTGTGTTGTGTGTGTGGTGGTGTGGTGTTGGTTGTGTTGTGAGAGAGAGAGAAAGAGATGAGAGGAGAGTGTGTGATGTGGGTGTGTGTGTGGAGAGAGAGAGGGAGAGAGTGTGTGGGTGTGTGTGTGTGTGTGTGTGTGTGGTGTTCAGAGGGCATCAGAGTTTCTGATATGAAGGAGGTTTCATGTGATTCAGAGCATCCATACTCAGTAATTTGTCTCCTCGGGTTCAACAGCTCAGTCTGTCTGCCCATCCCTACCTGTCTGTCTGAGGGCACATGCAGAGTCAGTCAGTAACATTCTGCTCCAGTTCTTGTGAAGGGACTGAAGACACGCATGCATCTCATCTGACACGTGACAGTCCCTGTGAATGTCTCCTCACTAGTGGACTGGCATCTACACTTGTGTTTTAACATGATTTCAGGCACTCAAGATTTAGTTTGAGACCCAAACTCTAACATTTACTGTGGTAGTCAGTCATTAAAATGACATATGTTGGTTTAAAGTCATTCACAACCTATTTTACCTCCGTAACGTGATGTTTTTCTGCTGGCAGATGCCATACTACACCATCTGAACACAAAGAGCATCTTTCTCCATGACAGCCATTCAAAAGTAGATGTGTGTTCTGTCAAAAGCAATGCAATAAATATATAGAGGAAAATAATCTAGAAAAGTATAAAATAATTACACTTTTACTGTAAAATACTAATTTAATAATACAATTAACAGCATTAAGTTTTACAGCTTTCAATGTTTTAGTTAATTTTTATTTCAATTTTAAGGTATACGATGTGGTAGTATTTGTCATATTGAATGTATGTTGGTTTTAATTAAAATAAAAATAAAACCCCAAAATTATATTAAAAATGTTAAATAAATACATAAAATACAAAGAATTCTTTAATGTTTAATGAGAATGACTGAGAACATGAAACTATGCAAATGAAAAAAAAAAAAACAATAAATAAATGAAACTCAGAGACGGGTGTGTATTCACAATCCACTTCACTTACAGTCACAGATGAAAAGCTGAAATGGCTGAAGGCCCAAAATAGAGAGCCACATGCTGCAGACCTCACCATTCACTCCTGTAAGACATGCATAATGAAAATCAAGTCATTTAAATCAGAAAAATGCACAGAGTCCTTCAGGTGCATGAGCGTAATTATTTTAGTGCAAAAGATCCTCTCAAAGTTCACAAAGGCATAAAATGAAGCTTATTACCAACTTCAGAGGCAGTGTGATGCTTTGGTTGAGTTGCTCAGACTGAACTCCATATCTTCAGAGTTGTTTTATTAGACACTGTGTGATGTGTTTCACTTTATGGCTTCAAAGCTGGAACTATAAGTCACAAAGCTGTTTAAAACAGCTTCTGCTTGACAAAGATGGAGGAAAACTCATTCAGCAGAATGAGATTAAATCATATTCATTTTTTGATGATTAAATGTTAGGTATATCAGATAAGAATAAAAACACACTCTTTAAAAGTGTTATTTTTTGGAGGATTCGCCCTCTGCTGCATAGGGACTGAATTGCATTTAATTGTTTCAACAGGAATCAGGTTGCCATTCATTTATGAACATTTCAGCATGTTAAGATTTTCATTTACCTTCTTTATTTTCTTAATATATTCCCCTTTCCCAAATTGATGCTTTGGGTTCAGATGCTTGAACCGGCTGTCCGTCACTGATTGCATGAGCGTTTATTTAGCTTATGTCAAGAGTTTAGCACTCACAGCATTTCCAGACGAACCATCGCAGGGCCTGGGGCGAGAGGAACGAGAACGAGAGACAGACACTGTAGATCTAAACACAACTACAAACACAGGTGTCATCATTTCCTCTAGAAACACACAAAAATACAAATCACAAAATCTTAAATCACAGTCAGTTTTATCGTGGCAACTGTATATCATGATACGGTTCATTTTTGGCCCTATTTAAAAAACAAACTCACATAAGTAAGCAATCAAGCAAGCAAATAAATAAATAATAGTTAAATATTAAATACTATGTTCAATGCAGTTGTTTTGACAGAAGGAAACGAGATACATTTCTGGTTTAAACATTATTTGTTCTGCAAACATTCCTCTTTAAACGAAACAAAGTTTAATTTAAAGGACCCACATTGTTTTGGCCACTTGAACAATTGTGTACAATTTTAATATCCTGGGACATTACTGAAATTGCAATATGTCATGTCGAGCCTTAAAAATGAAGATGCCAAAAGGAAAGTTTGTTAAGACCCAATATCTAAAAGGACTTTAAGATATCTTCAATACGTCGAGTTACTTGAAAAGTGTTTTTTCCCACTTCATATTTTGGCTTTCATCACTAAACATGTTTATCTTTATTCAGAAAAAAACATTGACGAAATCAAAAATTTAATCCGGGGGAAGTTTCTGAAATTTGGTTGATTTGACACGGAATGACCCAGCTGCACTTACACAATTTGTTTAAAATTTTTGAAAATGGGATGTTTATTTGTTCTATATTTATTTTAATGAATTGATTGAGTGGAAGTATTTGACAAATACAGAGTTCTGGCATGAAACTCTAGATGGCGCAGTCCGATAGGTCTAACTCAATATGACATAATGACATCATTATCACATGGCACAGTTGATTGGTTCTTTCCTGTATCGGTAGCCAATGAGCTCGCTGCTCAATATTCAAATACCTGGCTTTTGTTTGCCGTAGCAATTGGCAGCGCACTTCAGAAACCCTCCACCTTCCCCAGCTCCACCAGTATAGATCTGCTACAGGGTGATTTATGTATGCTTTGTGGGGGGTTATTCATATGAGTTATATGTGCAGCAGCAGTATTTCTTACACGCTCACAGCAGCATGTTGTGAATGTATTGGCAGTAGCAAGTCTTGGTACTTGCTCTGCAGCAGCATAGCAGATCGATTCCGCCAAGACCAAATACATTAACATTGTCATGTACAGTACATTACCATGCCAATCCCTCAGATAGTTGTCATGACAGAAAAAAAAAATAAATAATAAAAAATACCCTTGAAATTGTAACGGAAGAGGTCTGACGCAACAGGTTAGTATATATCAAGATAGGTTTATTCGGTCACAGAGAGTACCGGGGTAGGGTTCAGTGGATGTGATGGTGAGGGAATCGTTTGAAGGATATAATGAGCGGGGTAATCCGGGTCTTTGGCTTTACCGGAGCTGGAATGCAGGCAGGAGGAGCACACACCTCAGCGATCGGTGAACTAGGAGGACCAGGAGACACTAGGAGGAACACAGGAGGTAAGTAATGCAGGAAGTATTCAAATTGAAGCAGTAGCAAAGTCATTGAGTCCTCTACGTGTATACGAGACCAGACAGTGAGGGTGTCTGAGGTGTGTGCTTTTATGCAGGCTTGTAATGAGGTGCTTGATTGGTGACAGGTGCAGGTGAGAGGGATCGTTGTGATTGGGTGGTGGCGGAGCCTGGCCGATCTGTTACAGAAATATTACATCACAATCAAAACCTGATCTTTATAAATATATTCATGGGTTGAACACACATGAACTGCACTACAAAGTCATAATGCATGTGACATTATGGTGCTTTGAGCCTTGTTCAAAAAGTCATTAAATATTAAATATAAAAAAAAGTTATTTGAAATCTGATTAAAATGTTAATTAAATGATGCTTGTTGCTGCAGACTGATTTTTTTGTAGAAAAGGTGCATCGCATGTTTCTCCGACCAGTGACCTAACCATCTGACGTTGTAATTCCCGACTCGTAAATACGAACTTCCCAGAAGGACTGGAACGCAGCATTACTCTCGAGAGTTGTGCAGAATTTGTGCTGATGTCATGAAGTTGCAGACGTTCTTGAGTTTGTGCAGTTTAGTTTGAGTAGATGGACCGGAGGTGAAGTTGAGACCAAGAACAATTTGTATAATTACAATTTTTATTTTCATGCAATAATCCCTCAAAATGGATCATGGATGAGCACTTAGCATGCTTTGCATGCTAATGTTAGCTGATTAAAGCTCAATCAAACCAGTAAATCTTCATATTTATGAGTCTGGATCAGAGTTTCACTGCACGGGAAGTAAGAGAGGTTACAGTAAATGTATTGTCGTCGTTGTTCAAACAAGTGTTCTAAGTGGGCGCTTCGAGGCCTCTGGCGGATCAACACAAATCACCTTCTGTTTTTAAATGAGATGCAGGGATATAAAGCTCTGTGAACAGGCATCATTTATGCAGCGGAGCGGAGCGGCGTGTAGTTAGCGCTCTGCTGGAGTCAGAGGCCTGCTTCACTGTGTTGATCGCTCAAGTAATGATATAACAGACTATTGGAAATGCAATATTGTTTTGGGAAAGTAGTTTATAATTGATTTGCATATATTTAGATGTGTCAACATGACACAATCCATTTAGCTTCTGTAATGTGACGCATTTCAGAGTGAAGTCTGACCTTCAGAGCGAGACTTGATGTTGTCCATCAGGATCTGACTGGATCATGAACAGAGGACGCTGCGTACCTGGTTTTGTGACGTCAGCCGAAAAGAAAAGCTGTTTTTAGGGCAGAGCAAGTTATTATATATTTGATGAATGATTACAAGAATAACGTGCACTGATGAATCATTCACAATAAGAGCAGGAACATGTATTAAGAAAGTTATAGAGTCAGTTGCGATCTCAAACCTGTGCTATTTTAGTTTTATTTACATACTGAATTGTCTTTTACTTTTATATATTCAATTTAGTTTAATTTGGTATGGCTTTTTGTTCATTTAATTACATTTTTTATTCTTCTATTTAGCTTTCATTTATATTTGTTTCAGTGTTTGTAATTGTAGGCTCATCGAAAACTTATTTCAGTTAGTTTGTAGTTTCTAAGTTTTCAGTTTTTCATCTAATATTTTTTTATATTATTATTTCAATGTATTACAATTTCTTTGTAATTATTTGTGAAATTTAATAGCAATTTTGGAGGGGGAAAATTGTTTCTACAGCAAATGTTTTTCTTCATCTTAAACTTATTTTATTTCAGTTAGTTTGTAGTTTATAAGTTTTAAGATTTTCATCTAATAATTTATTTAATTTTACTTCAATGCATTACTTAGCATTTCTTTGAAATTATTTGTGAAATTTATGAGCAATTTCTGAGAGAAAATTGTTCTAACTATTGTTTTCCGGTGAAAATAGTGTTAGTTATTAGTTATTTTATATTGACTTAACTCAAACATGTTATTTAGAATTTATATACTGATTTTATTTTAGTTAAAGTTTGAGTTTTGTGATGTGAATTTTATTAATTTTATTAGCTTCTATAAATAAATTAGAAAATGTAGAATATTTATTTTTATTTCAGTCAGTAATTTCCAGTACTTCTCTTAAACTTATTTTAATTTTTTTGTCCTTTTGTTTAAGTTTTCATCTAGTATTTATTTTTCATTTTATTTCAGCCTAGTTTCTATTATTGGAAATCATTTTTTTAAGTTTTAGTTAACAATAACAACACTGACTCAGAACGGCGTTTCGGGCTTATTTCATTTTTTACGGATGCAATATTAATATTATGCACAGAGAACTGTGTTTCCAACTCCGCATTCTCAGCGACTGGTTATAGACGCTCTGGGCATGCTTGCTTGTGGAAATGGTGACCTGGATAAAATTGGAAAGTGAATTTACTCAGAGGAAAAGCTCTAGACCGCTGGAAGACACGTCCAGAAATAGCTCCGGCCAAAATAAATCCGGCTGACCAGAGGGTCCACAGCATCCCAGCGCTTGTCACGTAACCCGCGATCAATATTTAATGTTCATTTTCAAGCTGTCGGCTGAAATATAGAAAACTGGTCTCCTCCGAGCTGGCGGGGCGCTGACAGAGATTGGAGTTAAATCTATGGTCGTGGGATTGCTGAAGACACAACTCACCTCAGAGACAGACATGAATCCTCCCACAGCAAATCATAGTCATCTACAGCTCCAACAACACGACGCTATAACAAACAACAGAGTGTCGACAAACATCATGACATTTTAGATGAAACGTGACTATACATAGGAACCAGCTGCAGCTGCAGAAGATATTGGTCCTGTTTGTTTTGAAGCATATTGGTCATGCTGGGTTGTTAGAATCTCTGCCACACGCGTTATTGATTCAGGCACTCAGAGTGAAGACTAGCCCACTGCAGACTGCACAGTTTATCCAGCATGCTTGATTTAAAACAGTATGTGCAACTGTTTTAAAATAACAACCTAATTTCACGTGATCTTGGGCAATCTTGATTAAAGGTTGATTATAATATTGTGAATAGTTTATGGTCATGTAAACAGGGTTTTCCTTAAAGTTTGTAAAATTTAGAAAATATATTATTAATATTGTAACATTAGTATTCTATTTGAATATTATTAATATTATTAATATTCACCTATTTTTCAGATTAGTGTTAATAATTATTGCTTAAATAAAAATAGAACACAAATGGCCATTGGTCAATATTTAATATTAAATTTGTAATTAATATTATTATTGAATATAATTTTTTTCAGATTATTATAATATATGTATTGTACTACTTAAAAATGCATTAAAAGTTGAAAACCCCGGCTGATGTACTACATTGCAAATATAGTTATGTATATTCTGTACAGGTTTTCCCACAAAAAAGTTGGCAGAAAGGTGGAAAGGCTGTTTTCTGAGCTTTAAAGGGGACTGAATGCCCCACCCGAGCAGAAAATGAATATGGACGTCTAATAAGGTCTGTGTGACCCGATGCGGACGCTGCTGACATGAGAGTGAGCACCAGCTCTCTTCTGGACGGATGTCTCAGTCTCTTCAGAGCTTTCGGGACAGACAGGACAAATAAAAGCTATGCTCTGTGAACCTCTTGTGCCGAGCCTAGGCGTTGCTTAGAGGCCTGACGCGCACATGCTAATGAAGCGCTTACGAAACCCAACACGAGGGCTATATTATATATAAAAGGAGGGCTATATTCTGACAAACGCCCTTTGGAGGAACAACTGGGGACATCATAAAACAGGGGTTTTTTATTTATTTATTTATTTTCTCAAATGACAAGGGTGCTTTGTATAGAATAATTGTTAACAAATTATATATATAATTTAAATGAAATGTATGTTTTACATTTTTTAACTCCAGTAGTGAGCTAAATCTGACAAAACATGTATTTGTAATATAAAGGTTTTGTGTGTGTGATTTTTTTAAACAGAAAGTGTTCATTATTACTATAATATGGATTTATTCAGTAATATTTTATTAATTACTAGTTATTTTTAATAATAAAAAAATACATATTTTGAGTAAAAATGGATATAATGTCTAATATAAAAAGATCTTTTTTGTACCATAAATTTTTGCCAAATAATAACAGAACCTTCATGTCAGTTTTCAAAAACTTAGACACATAATTCACAACGATGATCAAAGCCATTTGTCAAACACTTAACACTTCTTCCAAATGATTGGATACAATAAACATGAACCAAAGATTTTTTGTTCATTGAACTGAAACACCAGTTCAAAATGACTTCAACTTCAAAATGCAACTCACACATTACATCTGAATTGAGTGTCTATTAATTTCTTTACAGTGATCTAACATCGATAATAAATGCTCAAATTGATACATAACTCTTGCATTTACTCTGAAGCCTCGTTTTTCTGGAAAGGATGAACATAGTACATGTGAGATTATGAAGTGAAGCAATGCGGACGGGTATGAGCAGGTATGATCAGTTTCAAGGAAGCATTTGCTAGGAGGAGAAACACAAGTCTATATCATTGTTATCAGTATTTGTTTTTCCTACAGTACATTTAGAGGGTGCTCGAGCTGGAAGCTGATGAAAACCATTCATATTGTTGGATGAGGCAGGCTTTACCCTGGCCATGACGTGGAGGAGAGGTTGAGAGCCCAGCGGTTGAGAGGGGCCCAGAACGATGTTCACTCGGGGGCCCGACCACCCCACATTGAATGTGAATTTGAGGGGACCCCATAGCAGAATCAGTGCAATGGGCCCAGAACTCCTAACAACAGCACTGAGATCAATCATGTTTCATGCCCATCCACAGTTTATCACCTTGTATTTACCCCCACAATACCCTTTCCTTACTGTAACCCGACTGAAGAATTTTTCTCCATATGGAGGTGGAAGGTTTACAATAGGCCCCCTCACAAACAAGCCAGTCTTCTCCAGGCCATAGATGATGACTGCAATGTCATCACAGGAGACCAATGTCAGGCCTGTATTTGCCAAGCCAGAAGATTTTAGTACTAAAAACATCCTTATGGACGGTGGATGAGAACCAACGGCCAAATCCACAAGACAGGGTTGATAAAAACATAGACATGCAGTGAGTTATGCATGCCTACTGGAGGTTTTTCTTATCTATTTTTTCATATTTAAAAGTTTTTGAAAAACCTGTTGTGAGTTGATTATTTCATCAATAATGTCTGTACTTTTCTCTCTAGTCTATTACAATGTTAGGGTTAGGTTGTCTGAATGTGTAGAACCACACTGAAAGATGCATCATGTGTTTTGAACAGCTATATTTAACGACTGTACTAAAAACTACACAGTGGAACTATGATTATCTTGTGTGTGGGTGATCTAAAGTAATGTTCCTATGATATTTCATAATAAATTAGTTGTTTGAACCAATGCTTCTGCAAATGCAAGGCTTCTTTAAGAACGCAATATGCAAAGTTTTGAACATTGGACAGCCTGTGTTACAAATAATGACTGTTTTGAGCTTTGTGTCTAGAGTTTTGAAAAATGACTTGAAGGTTCTGTTATTAGAGCAAAAATGATTGTAAAAAAACCTGTAATTCCATTATGTATTTCTTTATTCTAAAATTGCTGACAAATGTGTCCAAAGAAGCATATAACATTTTTTTTACATTTATGTAATTAATTTTTTGATAATCATAAAAATATTAGTAAATAAATTCTTATTTTATTATCAGTTTTGTATTTTTATTAATATTTAATAATTTTTTTTGGTGGTCTCTAAAAGTGTTGTGTGTGGGAGTTGAGTGGGGTGGTGTGTGTGGTGTGTGTGTGTGTGCGTGTCTGTCGGTCTGTGTGTGTGTGTGTGGTTGTGTTTGTGTGTCTGTCTGTCTGTATGGGTGTGTGTGTGTGTGTGTGGGTGGGTGTGTCTGTGTGTGTCTGGTTGTGTGTCTGTGTGTGGTGTGTAGGGGGGTGTCTGTCTGTCTGATGTTCTGTCTGTCTGTCTGTCTGTCTTTTGTCTTTCTGTCTGTCTGTCTGTCTGGCTGTCTGTGGTTTTGTTGTGTGTGTGTGTGTGGTGTGTGTGTGGGGGTGTGTGTGTGTGTCTGTGTCTGTATGTGTGTCTGTGTCTGTGTGTCTGTCTGTCTGTTGTCTGTGGTGCATGTGTTCTGGTGTGTGTGTGTGTGATGTGGGGGTGGTGTGGAGCCTGCAGCGCGGTCTGTCTGTCTGTCTGTCTGTGTGTGTCTGTCTGTCTGTGTGTGTGTGTGTGTGTGTGTGTGTCTGTCTGTCTGTGTGTGTGTGTGTGTGTGTGGGTTGGGTGTTCGTGGTGTGTCTGTCTGTCGTAGGTTTGTGTGTGTGGTTGTGTGTGTGTGTGTGTGGTGTGTTGTGTGTGTGTGTGTGTGGTATGTGTGTGGGTGGTGTGGTGTGTGTGGGTGTGTTTTTATTTTTGTAAAAATGAGTTCGGATCCGCTGTCGTTCATCAAACTGCCACTGCTCTTCATTTATCTTAATAATTTATCTTTATCTTACTTTACAGCACATCCACTTACAGTAACGCTGAGTCAGAGATAACTCAGCATGCTGCAATTAAACAGATGCCAGCTCAGAGTTCAGCCCGGGTCACTCAGGTGCATAACTTCAGATGAGTTTAAGCAGCTAATAAAGTCCTGCATTGAGCGAGTTCAGATCAATGCGCTCCGGATCCCTTCATGTCTGTGCTTTGCTTTGAGGCGGCTCAAAAAAGCGAGCAAGTAGGCAGAAAAATGTGAGAAAGATGTGTTTGCGAGCTGGAATAAGCATATTCATTAAAAAGTGTCTTTTGACTCCGTTATCTGTGCGCTTTCTGCGTTCAAGGCAGCGAGCTATGTGGAAAAGAAATTGAGAGCCGTATGCTTTTTGCTTTTAACTCTACACATGTTGGTAAATTCAAAACCCGCTCGCATTTGCATATCTAATTTCTCTCTCCGTTGAATTATTTTGATCTTTTGCTCCAATAAAACCATTTGTTCTCCC